>CAUYQU010075346.1:0-24274 GCA_963574635.1 Cheracebus regulus | reverse complement strand
CACCATGCTCCCCGTGGTCCCTGGTCAGTGTCTGCCCCTGAAACCAAGGACCCGCTCGGGCGGGTGGGGGTGGGGGGGGGCTGGGAGTGGAGCGGAGGGGAGCGGTGGGGTGGGGTGGGGAGAGGAGGAGCGGGGAGGGGAGAGGAGGGGAGGGGAGGGGAGAGGAGGGGAGGGGAGAGGAGGGGAGGGGAGAGCAGAGGAGAGGAGGGGAGGGGAAGGGAGAGGGAAGGGAGAGAGGAAAAGAGAAGAGGAGAGGAGAAGAGAGGAGGAGAAGAGAGGAGAAGAGAAGAGTGGAGGGAAGGGGAGGAGAGGAGAGGAAAAGAAAAGAGAAAAGAAAAGAAAAGGAGAAAGGAGAGGGGAAAGGAAAGGAAGGAAGGGGAGGCGTAGGGGAGGGAAGGGGAAAAGCGGGGTGCCATGGTTCACACCTGTAATCTCAACACTTTGGGAGGCCAAGGCAGGCGGATTACTTGAGCCCAGGAGCTCCAGACCAGCCTAGGCAACATAGTGAGATCCCATCTCTATAAGTAACACAAAAATTAACTGGGCATGATAGCACATGCCTGGACTCCAAGCTACTCGGGAGGCTGAGGTGGGAGGACTGCTTGAGTACAGCCGGTCAAGACTTTGGTGAGCTGTGATCACACCACTTCACTCCAGCCTGGGTGACACAGCGAGACCCTGTCTCCAAAAAAAGAGAGAGAGAGAGAGAGAGAGAGAAAATGAGGAAATGTGGTGGCTTTGGGCTGTGTCCATTTAGATCTTAATTTCCCAGATTTTTCTTCCCTGCTTAGTTGTGGGTTCCTATGAACATAAGAGACATTTTGCACAAGAACTGGAAATCAGATTAAAGCGGCAGGCTTTTAAAAATGTATTTAATGCTAGGAAGCACAGTGCAGAGCACCGGTGACGGGCGCTGTGGCAGATTACACGTGCTCTCTCCCATCCCCTTGCTGTGCAGGGCAGCAGCCCACCCGGCAGCTCCTGCCCTTGCTTCTCCTTCAGCTGCTCCAAATCCTGGGCTGGTGACAGCAGCTGCATGAAGGCTGCCAGCTTCTTCTGCAGCGCCAGCATCATGAAAGTTGGCTGTCAGGCGGCAGTGGGGACAGATGCGGATTCCAGCTCATCCGAGGAGTTCCCGCTCATTCTTCTTCTCCCCAGGTCACATTCTTTGATTGCTTTTGCTTTTGCTGCCGGATCTAAGAAACTATCCCCCCTAATCCAATATCATGAAGATTTACGCACCTACTTTTTCTTCTCAGAGTTTAGATTTTAGAACAGTTTCAGGTTTGGCCGGGCGTGGTGGCTCACAGCTGTAATCCCAGCACTTTGGGAGGCTGAGGAGAGTGGATCACTTGAGGTCAGGAGTTCAAGACCAGCCTAGCCAACATGGTGAAACCCCATTTTTACTAACGGTACAAAAAAATTAGTTGGGTGTGGTGGCACCCACCTGTAGTCCCAGCTACTCAGAAGCTGAGACAGGAGAATCACTTGAACCTGGGAGGCAGAGGTTGCAGTGAGCTGAGATCCCACCATTGCACTCCAGCCTGGGCAACAGAGTAAAACTGTTTAAAAAAAAAAAAAACCGTTTTAGGTTTACAGAAAAATTACAAAGATAGTACTGAGAGTTTACACATACCTCATAACCACTTTCCACTATAATTAACATTTCACATTAGCATAGTATATTTGTTACAATTAATGAACCAATAATGACACATTATTATTAATTGAAGTCCATATTTTATTCAGATTTCCTTTGTTTTTACTTAATGTCTCTTCCTGTTCCAGGATTCATTCATTCCACCTTACATTTAGGCATCCTACCTCCTTAGGCCCCTCTAGGCTGAGACACTTTTTCAGACTTGCCTTATTTGTGACACTCTTGGCAGTTTTGAGGAGTACCAGTCAGATATTTCATAGACTGCCCTCCTATTGGGATTCATCTGATGCTTTTCTCATGATTAGAGTGGCTGTGGGTTTGGGGGCGACCACAGAAGTCAAGTCCCTTTCCTATCACATCATATCAGGGGCAGACACTACTGACATGACTTTCCATTGTTGATGTTGACCTGGCTGAGAGAGTGTTTGTCAGTTTCCTCCCCTGTGAAGTCACTCTTCCCCCATCCCCTTCCATAATGTCCACTTTGGAAGGAAGGCACTATATATAGCCCATACTTAAAGAGTGGGATATCTGGCCTGGCGAGGTGGCTCATGCCTATAATCCCAGCACTTTGGGAGGCTGAGGTGGGCAGATAATGAGGTCAAGGGATCAAGACCATCCTGGCCAACATGGTGAAATCGTGTCTCTACTAAAAATACATAAATTAGCTGGATTTGGTGGCATGCACCTGTAGTCCCAGCTACTCGGGAGGCTGAGGCAGGAGAATCGCTTGAGCCTGGGAGGCGGAGGTTGCACTGAGCTGAGATCGCGCCACTGCGCTCCAGCCTGGTGACAGAGCAAGACTCCATCTCAAAAAATAAAATTTTTAAAAAGGTAGGATATCTTTCTTCTTCCCCACTTTCTGCCCTGAGTTTCCCATCTTTTCAAAATCTTCTGCTCAGCTCAATCTTAGACTGAGGGCAAAGAGTTCATTTGCAGGGACACAGAGCTGCAAGCTGCTTCCCTTCCTCACTTGGGCCTTGGCAAGCTTGGACTCAGGAGGAACAGCCACACCTTTGTGAGAAGTTACCTGTCTCTATACTTCTCCCCTTCCAATGGAGACAACTCCCCTTCCAGAGTTCCTACAGAAGTCCCAATCTCAGTAGTTTGGTTCAGCATTCCCTAAATATGCTTCAAACCCGAACTCAGGAAGAAAAAAAAAAAACGCTCGTCAGATCAATAATGTGCATGCACGCGCGCGCGCGCACACACACACACACACACACACACACGCATGCACAGAAAGTGTGATGTAGAGCAGACCCTCAGCAAAATTCTGAAGCAGAAGGAATTTATCTTTGATGTCCTCTCCACTTGCCTTTTTGGGCTCTCCCTAGAGGTCCCCCATGAAATCTCCCAACCTGGCCTGTTCTCCAGTAGCCCTGGATCTCTTTGCCTCTCCTCCCTCCTAAACCGGGAAACAACAGCTAATTAGTAGCTGGGATTACAAACTGTGTCCAGGACAGGCAAGGCAGGATGGAGACACCAAACTCTTCAGCAGAAGAAAAAGGCCAGGGGGTGTGGGTTGGCAAAAGCAATGATTTTGAATTCATTCACCTGTTATTTCTTGAGAACTCCGAAACTTTTCTTCTACCTCTGTGCTTTCAACCTCTAGAAAATGCAGTCATCATCGAACAGTGAAAAATTGATTCTGCCTCTAGGAGTTTCGGTTTAGCCAGGGGATCTAGAGGCAGCTTTAGATTTACATTTCTATCACTCCCTCTCCAAGCCTGATTAAGGTAACCTGTGCTTCCCAATTGCCCCGTTATTTTTCACGGTGGTTACCTTTGGCTTCTCACATTCCCAATCCAACTCCATTTTGGAAATACTAGTCATTTCTCAAAAACTTAACGAAACTTTTTCCCTGTGTGAAGTTTTAGAAAAAGGTTTATTTTCCCCTCTAGGCTTATTTTACTTGACTGAAGTCATTGGAGACAGCATAGACTTTGCATTTTTATCAGACCTCTTTCAAATGTGCTGGCGCTGCAGTTGAATTTCAATGACTGCATTCAATGATTTGCAATAGAGACTATCAAAAATGCCCACTTCCAAAGCTTTCCCGTTGAGAAAAGTCCAGACAGCACAGTATTTACTGTCTATTTATTTTCAAGATAAGTATGCTGTCTTCTTATTCTTTTCACAAATAATTATGAGCACTCTCATTTGCACCCCACATCTATGTTAACAGCCAACAACACACAAAAAGTTTAAGATAATACACTTCCCTTCAGAAGCTCATAATCCAATTGGGAGTCAAGGTACACACATAATATGCTTAAATAACATTCTACAGCAATGTGAATGTGTTTGGAATAACTACTCCTACATATCTAGAGTAGTCAACTTAAGGGACAAAGCCCTCATTCCAACAGTACTGCCATGGCTCAAAATGTGTACATTTGTTACAATTAATAAATCATTCAATTAAATTAAGGAAAAATCCAATTAATGGATCTTTCATAGGGCTAACTCCAGCGCTAGTTTAACAATCACAAAAGAAAACCAGCTTCTCTATTTCACTGTTAGAGCTTGGTTTTGTGGTTGCTTTTAATATTATAACTTCCTATCTGATCACCCACTTTCTTCAGAAGCTTTGACTAGAAATGACTTTAAACTGTAATCAAAATAACATCCATTCTCAAAGGAGTATTTTTCAACCTGTTCCATTCTCAATCCACCAGCCTCCTGCCATCTTGATTTCTATCCAGTCCAGAGCATAGAACTTAATTTCTAGTGACACACTGCCCAAGCTCTTAACTCCTTTGCTTCTGTGGGCTTCCATTCCACACACGTGAAAACACTCCAGCCTGGGATTCCTCCCACTTTCTGCCTCCTCTGCTTTACGCCCAGGTCCTCAGAAACTGGGAGTTCTCCTTGGCTTCTCTGTGTCCCTCATCCCTTACCTGATTGGTGACAATTTTACTTGCTCAATATCTCCCAGATCTGCCCCTTTTTCTGTTCCTCTGCCACTGCCTGGCTCAAGGACTCTCATTCATCATTTCAGTATTGGATCTTTAAAAAGTGTCTTGACTGATCCTTCTGCCTACAGAATGGATTCTCTCCAACTGAGTGTCTATATTGCAGCAAGATCACTTTTTCTAAATCATTAATCTGATTTTGTCACTTCCTAAAACAATTCCAATCGTTCTCCAATAAACATTTTAGGATAAAGTCCAAAGTCTTAGTGTGTCTCTCACAGGTTTTCTTGATCTGAAATCTGTCCACCAGCCTCACCTGTTACCAACCAGCCTCCGACCCTAGAGCCACTGGCAGATACCTACAGGCACCATGTACGTGTTTGCCCCTAGCCCTTTATATACGCTTTTCCTTCCTTCTGGAATACCTTTCATTGGCTGATGAACTCCTACTCATCTTTTAAGGCCTATGTGTGGATTGAAGGTCTCTTTGCCCTTCCATGATCCTTCCGGTTGGAGATCTATCCCTTGATTTGTCATCGTCCTCACTGCACTGTGAGTTGCTTGGAAGTAAGTGCTGAATTTTACTCCTTTTCATATCCCCAGAATCTAGCATGATGTCTTCCACATAGCTGATACTCGAAAGTATTTGCTGCATAAGATTTGATGCCATGAGTACATTCAAAAGGAAAATAATGGCTAATACTTACAGAGAAATCGCTATGCACCAGGCACTGTCCCAGGCACTTTATACATGTAGTATCTCTCTCTATTTTTTTTTTTTTTTGATGGAGTCTTGCCCTGTCACTCAGGCTGGAGTGCAATGGCACTATCACAGCTCACTGCAACCTCTGCCCCCCACCCCAGGTTCAAGGGATTCTCCTGCCTCAGCCTCCCGAGTAGTTGGGATTACAGGCACATGCTACCACCCCTGGCTAATATTTTTATTTTTGTAGAGAGGAGGTTTCACCATGTTGGCCAGGCTGATCTCGAACTCTTGACCTGAAGTAATATGCCCTCCTCAGCCTCCCAAAGTGCTGAGATTACAGGTGTGAGCCACTGTGCCCAGTCATATCTCATTTTAATTACTATAAGAAACTATTGTTTATCTTGTAATATTGAGGAACTACTATTATCCTCCATTTCACAAAGGCTCACAAAGAGTTTTAAGTAGCCTGCCCCAAGTCACAGTGTAGTGCAGGCTTTCAAAATGCCATTCCAAGAGAATTCCCAGGACCACCTTCCTTTCCTGGTAAGAGACTGCACCAGTGACTGCATTATTGGTTACTAATGATGTCACGCTATTTGTAGCTCTTGCCATCAGGTACAAACAGCCCCTCAAGAGCACTGAAGTTATCATCTAAAATTACTTTTGCTGGATGATGCTTCCAAGGACCTCCATTTGAGAAGAACAAAAGCAGCAAGGAAAGCTGGGAGTCCAGTAAAGATAATTATTTCTAGAGCCAAGATGAGTCAGCTATTATCCCTAAGCCCCAGTTCACGACAGCCAATTTTCCAATTGATTTTTGCCTTTTCCTATCTGAGCTTGATGATTGCTCAATCACAGAACCCTAAACTTACTTTTCTCAGGCTTCCTCAGCCTAAGAGGTGGGGGAAAAAGGTTTTGTCACAATAGGGCAATTTCCACACTTGCCAGAGAAGGTCAACACGAGACAAAGGATGAGTATATATATACCCCCTAACTTCTCACTCTCCCATGGTTATTTGGTTTTCTACAGATATTAGAGCTCCAGAGAACTGATTTTCTGAGCATTCAAGATGCCAGGATGACTTAGTTACAGGTAAGTTGATAAATTCATCCTCCTGCTCTATGTCTGGGACAGGTCTCGACAGTGACTGCACATCAACATATAAAGCTCAAAAAGGAATTTGATGACATCAACAAGTCTCTTGGCTTCTGCCCCCAAAATTTTTCCTGACTCTGTCTACTGCCTTGTGACCTCATTTCCCCTCCTTCCTCATCAAGCATGAGGACATTCATCTCCTAGCTAGTCTTGTTCCTTTCTCATCTTCCCTCCCTTCCCCTAAGACATTATTTATACCACAGCTAAGTTAAAGTGACAAAGCACGGGTCTGATTATGTTGTTCCCTTTCTCTGAAAACCTGAAGTCCCTTCAGTTGGCTACTCAACTCTCTAAACACCATAAGCTGGCATCTTTCCTGCTTCCCAGCCTCCTGTCCCACTTCCCTCTTTCTTGCTCCAGCCATGCGTCATCATTTACTTCTCCCCAAACTCTCCCACGCGCTTTCCCAACTCCATTTATTTTCCTACTGCCTGGGAATATCCTTCTCTATCCCATCTGCCTGTTGAGGTGCTCACTATCAGTAAAGGAAGACTAGGTAGTTCAGATAACTCCTTCCTCAGGAATAACAAGGAAATCTGGATGAAATACAGAAATATTGTATTAAAAGCATCAAAGACCTCATAAGATGGTGAAAACAGGCTATCCAAAGTGTGGGAGGCACCAGGCACCTAGAGAGATGAAGATCGCTTGGGAGAGCTTTCACCTGGGAGCATGTGCTGACGCACAAGAGTTGAGTTGCTGGGCTGTGCATTTGGCAGTCTCTCAAAAGCTGAGGGGACAAAAGACAGAATCTGGGGGCCGACCAATGGCTGAGATGCTTAAGGACTGCACCACAGGCATTTAGATAGCTGAAAGTAAATCAGTCCTCATGTGGTCATCTGTTCAGCCAAGAAAGTGTCAAACCTTTAATGTGCATCAAGTTTGCTGCCTAAAACTGCTAGCATTCCCAAGGAGTGTGGCAGAAACAAACAGGCAAACAAGCAAACGTCTCTCTGGGGGAAGATAACATCATATGAGGTCATAAACATTTCCTTTATTTATTTATTTTTTGAGATGGAGTTAGGCTGTTGTTGCCCAGGCTGAAGTGCAATGGCGCCATCTCGGCTCACCGCAACCTCCGCCTCCAGGTTCAAGTGATTCTCCTGACTCAGCCTCCTGAGTAGCTGGGATTACAGGCACGCACTACCATACCTGGCTAATTTTGTATTTTCAGGAGAGATGGGGTTTCTCCATGTCGGTCAGGCTGGTCTCGAACTTCTGACCTAAGGTGGTCCTCCTGCCTAGGCCTCCCAAAGTGCTGGGATTATGGGTATGAGCCACTGTGTCCGGCCATAAACATTTCTATAAAGATCTTTCAAACACAGTGCCCAGCACCCAGTCAAAATAGCCAAGCTTCTCCAGAGTGGGGCAAAACCAAAAACTAACATTAGACTTTGATAACTCAAGGGTGCATATTATACTTCTAGAGTAGCTTCTCATGAATAGAAAAGAAGAATATAGTACTTCTTAACTAATAGGGAAGAAAAAATGGAATAACAGTATTAATAATAAACCCAAAAGAAGGCAAGAAAGGGGAAAAAAGGGAACACAGTAGAGGTAGTCATCATTCAAGGTGCAGCTCTAATGTCTTCTTTTTCCCTAACAATTCCTTATCTTCTCCCCCCAATCCAGTGCTCTCTTCGTACTTTATTTAGGTTCCTACTGTAGCATTTATCCCATGGTGCTATCATTAACTGTTCAAGTGTTTACTTTCCCAGTTGTACTTTGCACACCTTGAAAGGAGGTGTTCTGCTTATTCATCTTTGTATCTTCAATGCATAGCACAGGGCTTGGCTCACAATACACATTCAACAAATACACATTGAAGTAAATTTAGTTGAAATGAACCAATTAAAAGGATACTGAGATGTGCTGCTGCGGGAGCTGTCTGTGATTGTTCCTGCCTGCAGAGAGGGGCACATGGCTCAGGGAGGCTATCACCCTACTTGTTCCTCATTTAGAGTATTCCTACAAAGTCTTACGACTCAGGTGGTACTAGTCCTCCATAAGAATTAATATACAGGCCAGGTGTGGTGGCTCATGCCTGTAACCCCAGCACTTTGGGAGGCCAAGGCAGGCAGATCACCTGAGATCAGGGGTTTGAGACCGGCCTGGCCAACATGGTAAAACGCCATCTCTACTAAAAATACAAAATTAGCTGGGTGTGATAGCACATGCCTGTAATTCCAGCTACTTAGGAAGCTGAGGCAGGAGAATCGCTTGAACCTGGAAGGTAGAAGTTGCAGTGAGCTGAGATCTTGTTATTGCACTCCAGCCTTGGCAACAAGAGAAACCTCTATCTTAAAAAAAAAAAAAAAAAAAAAAAAAAGACGTAATATACAAACAAAATAAGAGATAATTCAGTTTCCTTTTGTATCACACACTATACAAGTATAAGCCTGGTGATCCCAGAAACCATCACGGTCCCACATGGGGAAAGTCATGTGAAAGTGGGCAGGGCACAAAGCAAAGCAGAGCCAGAGCTGGCGAGAGAGACGGATCCCTGGAAACATGGTGTGAACCCTTGGATTCAGCTATGACTGAACATATATCCACCTTGCTTCCTTGGCTAATAGCCAATAAACTCCCTCTGTTGCTCAAGCTAATTTGATTTGTGTTTCTGTGGCTTGGAAACAAAAGGAGCCCTGATAAATACCAGAGACTTCCGTGAGAAATTCTACATACCAAGGCTCTTGCACTAACTTGTACTGGGATCAGCAGCAAGGTGTAGATGATCAGAAGACACCGGAACGCTGGTAGATTTGACTGTAAGGGATAGAAAAACTCCGTAACTCTGATTTTCTAACAAACACATTAGAATGCATGCATCCAAACGTGTATTGATTCTTTCATAGTAGCTACCTTGGGAAACCAAATACATATTCCAACCATTTGGCAAGAACTAAGTGAAAGGGCAAGAGTTTCTATGGAAAAGGCCCCCAAATTAGAAGGAGTATGAGGTTTCAAGGCAGGTGGAAACATGAATATGGAAAGGGTCAACTCCAGGGAGAGGGGAGCCAGGGCCATCCCACAAAGAGCAAGGAGGTCCAAAACTACCTAAGCACTAGCAGCCAGCTCATTGTCCAATGACTCTTGGAGAGTGGTGCCCTGAGCCTCTGTTTGGAGTCTTGGAGACCTATCTTTGGTGGGGCCCACCATGCCCTGGCAAGGACAAGCACTGATGATGGGTAAGGTGGAGGGCTAGGATGCCACTTGTCATGAGAAAGCTCTGAGAAGGGCCCAGACACCACAGCCTCGTGCTGCTGAGAATATTCAGGGCCCACGAACCAACACAGTAAGGTGGATTTGCTTGGGACCAGAAGCATGAGCCCTGGACAGCCTAGAGAACCCTTGAATTTCCTCCCTTCCCCAAAGAAGTGAGTAAGGATGCTATAAGTTTCCGTATTATGTTTTCAAAAGCCTCGGTCAAAATTTGCTTCCTCTCTGTGTCCATCTCTTTGACGTGTATATACACAATGGCCCTGACAAGAAAAGTTCCTCTCTTATATATGAGCTGCCATCTCTCTCCACCCCATCCCCCGTGAATGATGATACAATATTTATTAAGGCTTAAATAGCACTGTTAAGTGCACATGTTGATTTAGAATGATGGAGTGTGTCAGTGCACAGAACAGGAACTCAGCCACAGACTAGGGACCCACAAAGGACAAGGAGATGATACATCATGAGCTAAAGACCCAAGCTAGCAAATGTCACCAGCAGAGACAAACAAGTCCTTAATGAGGGCTTTCTTTATACCTATTCTAAACACCAATGTTTATATTTTCAAAAATAATATAACATTATATATGCATAAGCTTAAAGAAATTTAAACTGCATATACTGGTATGAAATAAAAAGTAAACTCCTATCTGCTCTCTCCCACACAAGTCCTATGCTTCAGAGGAAACTCTCTTAAGCTTGTTTTTTAATTCTTCTGATAAGTTACCACCATAATTCTAAACAATGTGCATAGATTTCAGTTTCTTAGCTTGCCAGGATTCGATAATGTCAAGTCATTCACATTATTTAATAGAGGAGGAGTTTAGTTCACTTGCAATATTTTCAATCATCTCTCTTGATTCTGAGTTTCATTATATGATTGTGTTTGGTTCTTCGATTAGTTGCCTTTTTATTTTTAAATAATATACATAATTCTTATTTTTGTCCCATCTTCTTTACACAATATCTCTTCTCTCATCCCAAAGTCAAATGAAGAAAGTTGCACCTGCACTTGCCCCTCCCCCTTCTGTTCACTTGAATTCCTCCAGCTTGAGAATCACCTACGCTGTGTCAATTGTTAGACACTCATTTTAGTCTGTAACTATAATTGCCTTCCATTTTGATTATAAAAATTGAAACTAGCAAGCATTTAGTTATAACTCTGTAAATGTGATTGTATAATTATCGATCACTATAGAAAGTGTGATCAGACCCACTGAAAAGGAAACATGATCACATGTCGCTAGCTGACTCTCTCTTGAAGAATGTCCCCAAGAGAAGGTCAAATGCATTCTCTTTTTCTTACATTCCATCAATTGCTCAAAACCAGGCCACATTTTTGCTGGTTTTTCCATTTTTTTTTTCTTGGCATTTCAAATTGTGCTTCTTCTTTCCTGAAGAGAAGGGAGAAAAAAAAAGTGTGTGTGTGTGTGTATATATATATATACCAGATTAAAATTAAGGAATAAAATATCATTCCAAGAGATCTAGCATTCAAGTGATGACAGAAGGAACAGGAGAGAGGAAATGAACACACAAATGGAAGTAGTGTGAGCTTAACAATTCCATTCTTAGTGTTGTTATGGATTTTTCATTTTCAGATGTCTTTACTGTCGTTTCACTGGGATTTTGTGTTCATCTGCCATCTTGCACCAAAGGGTCAATCACCTTAAAGGAAATAGTCCTCCTCCCCTAAAGCCATTGTTACCCATAAGATAATGAACAACGTTTTGACTTTTGAATTTTATTTTCGTGCTGGAATTTCTGTTGCTACTTGTGGCCAAAGCATAGTGTTTCACACTGACAAATAGTGATCCATCTCAACAGAAATCTAAACAGAGCCCAGGTACATGGGTATGTTCTAATTTTCCCCTACAGAGTTTTTGCTTTTGTTGTTGTTTGGTTATTGGTTTGTTACCCAGGCTGGAGTACAGTGGTGCAATCTCAACTCACTGCAACCTCCGCCTGCTGGATTCAAGCAATTCTCCTGCCTCAGCCTCCAAAGGAGCTGGGATAACAGGCACCCGCCACCAGGCCTGGCTAATTTTTAGTAGAGACAGGGTTTCACCATGTTGGCCAGGCTGGTCTCAAACTCCTGACCTCAAGTGATTCACCCACCTCGCCTCCCAAAATGCTGGGATTACAGGCGTGTGCCACCATGCCCAGCCCAGAGTTCTTAAATTGAAACATTTTTAATGAGATGTGTAGAGATGTGGCCAACTCCTATCCTTCTCCCTTAACGATAAATGATTTGGTGAAACTGAGAAGTGAGGGTTTTTCTGTGATGTGCCATCTGCAATAGAGTGGGAAAGCACTGGTCTAATGGTGAAGGGAAGTGGATTCCAGTCCCTGCATAGTCACTCTCAGTTCCGGTGATGGCCCCTGACACTGCGCTTCCATTGCCTCATCTGTAAAGAGGGCATAAACACCCTTCATGCATGTCTCTCAGGGCTGATATGAAGAGGAAAAGAGCTGATGTGCACACATACTCGGTACTCACTATTTGTTTGTTGATTAAATGAAGAGTTCAAAACAGGGGTCTCTTATTAAAGGTGTGGCTGCCCTGTGGCTGGAGGCCACCAGAGTTGATCAACCTCCTTGCCAGCAGCCAGCTTGGCATGTAGAGTGGACCAAGCTCTGCCATCTCTCTGACAGGTCTTTCAGGATGACTTTGGTGGTCACTGCAAAAGCAAAGATATGCTAATCACCCTCATCTGATCACTGTACATTCTATGTCATATATATGAGACCATCACTATGTACCCCAGGAATATGTATAATTATTATGTGTCAATTAAAACTTTTTTTTTGAGATAGAGTCTCACTCTGTCACCCAGGCTGGAGTGCAGTGGTGCCATCTCAGCTCACTGCAACCTCCACCTCTGGGTTCAAGTGATTCTTCTGCCACAGCCTCCCAAGTAACTGGGACTACAGGTGCATACCACCACACTCAGCTAATTTTTGTATTTTTAGTAGAGATGGGGTTTCACCATATTGGCCAGGCTGGAATTAAACCTTTTTTAAAAAAAAAAACAAAGCCCTGTTCATGGCCCTCCCCAGCTTGCTGGCCACTGGCCTTAAGAAGCCAACAGTTTCCCATATGATGGAAGAGGAACAAGAACAGCTGCCTATGTTAAAATATCAGGAAGGCCAGCCAGGGAGCTGACAGGAGGCTGGGGATTATGAAGGGTCTAATCTCGTCCTCTTCATGTAGACATGGGGGACCAAGTGGCTCTGAGAGGGAAAGGATGTGCTCAGTTAGTGACAGAGCCACGACTATGGGTAATCATCACCGATGCCATCACCCAAGACCACACCTCACCCTAAAGCTCCATTCTGAAGCACTTCATGGAGTGGGTATCTCTTCTCACCATTGCTAAGCTGGGTTTTGAAAAGCTGCCCCAAACCCACCTCAAGCCCAAGAAGGCTTTGGACCCCAAATCCATACAAACACCTGCTGGAACTCACAGTTGGGAGAGATCTCTTGGAGAGCAAGTTCCACTTGCCCAGTCCCCAGGCCACTCTTTTTGACAGTGGCCTCCAAAGCCTCTGAACCCAGCTGCCAGCTCGACTCCCGGCTCTGAGGTCCCACCTGGCAGGAGCACACATGCCACTGCTTTACACCAAATCCCCAAAGTGCTCTGCACATTCCAGGCTTCCACTGTCTCCAAGGGACCCTAGGACCCTGCTAGAGAAGGGTAATGGCAGGAAGCCATAATATATTAAAACAGCAGATTAAAACAAACAAGAGCATTTTGGATCATGTTACACATCACTTTCCTCATGTCTGACAACAGAAAAAAATCAAAGGCAGTAAAAAACAATCGCAGACCATAATGGTCTAATAAGTTGGTGATAAAAGTGCTTGTGGGAGCAGCATGGGCGTAGGTAGCTCCGGGTGCAGGAATCAAAGCCCTCTTCCAGATCCACAGTGGTGTGCTCAGAGGCATTACTGCTTAAGTGCTCGTTTAAGACTTCCTCCAAAATGCAGCGCACTCGCTGGAGAATCATAATTAGGCCCCAACTGTGGGCCATATTCACACATTGTGCATCATTCTTAAAGATGACAGAAAAAAATTACTCAGGGCTATGTGGAGTGGTTATTAGATCTTTTGCCGTTGTCCTCCATGGAAAAAAAAAAAAAAACACTTAATAATCTCCTGTCTAGACTCTTAGCTTTTTGAATACGGAGCAATATGACTTAGCTTTGTTTTGAAATGAAAAAAGGAAAGCTGAGAAAACAGAATGCTGTGAACAGTGGAACTCTGGGGTTTGTTTTACAACCTATAGACGTGGTCAAATCCATAAGAAAGTAGAGTGTAAGAGATCTTTCATTCATGAGGCACGGTCCAAACCAAAGCCAGACCAAAATTCCAGAAAAATCTCAGAGTGCGTTAGGCAGGAGTATACCAGCCCAGATCTGATTAAACATTTGGAACATGTCACCTTCTGAAAACCACTTTCATTTATTTATTTATTCATTCATTTATTTTATTTTATTTTATTTATTTTTTGAGACAGGGTCTCACTCTGTTGCCCACCTGGAATGCAGTGGCAGAATCTCACTCACTGCAACCTCTGCCTCCTGGGCTCAAGGGATCCTCTGACCTCAGTCTACCAAGCAGCTGGGACTACAGGTGCAGAACACTGCCCCTGGCTAATTGTTTTTTGTACTGTTTATAGAGACGGGGTCTTGCCATGTTGTCCAGACTGGTCTTGAACGCCTGGACTCAAGCAATCTACCCGTTTACTCGGCCTCCCAAAGTGGTGGGATTACAGACTTGAGCCACCATACCCGGCTGTTACTTAATAATCTGTATGCTGAAAAAAATGCCTCAAAAATGTGCAGCCGTTTTCCCATGTCTCCTCCCCATTTCCTCCCCTACCTTCTAAACCCGAGCCCATTTCCAGCCCTATGTTTTGTCTCATGAGAAAGAGCGTTCTAGGAATTGAGAAACACATCTGCCCATGACTCACGTTCTCTACACCAGCCTCGGTGCCCAGCTCACTGCTGCCTTTGCCTCCAGGGAAAAGGTTTCTTGGGAGAATTTCATTCAGGTCAGGTCAGCTCCCCAGGAAATGGACCTAAACCTGAGTTCAGGTTATTTTCATTCTTAATCTGAATATACCTACTGCTGTCATTTTTTCTTCTGCTTTTTAAAACTGATCCCCCACCCCAAAAGTGGCATCTATTTATTGTTTTTGTTTGGGTTTTTGTTTTTGTTTTGAAAGGGAGTCTTACTGTATTGCCCAGGCTGGAGGACAGTGGTGCGATCTCGGCTCACTGCAAACTCCACCTTCCAGATTCAAGCAATTCTCCAATACCAGCCTCCTGAGTAGCTGGGATTATAGGCGTGCACCACCACGACTGGCTAATTTTTTACGTTTTTGGTTGAGACAGGCTTTTGCCATGTTGCCCAAGCTGATCTTGAACTCCTGAGCTCAAACTATCCACCCCCTCAGACTTCCAAAATGCTAGGATTACAAGCATGAGCCACCATGTCCAACCTATTTCTCTCATTCTATTCACATAGATTTATACGTGTGATTTATAGATTTATCTACAAATAAATAGTATATTTTCATGACAACTCTGGGTGGTCAGTGACAGATTGTTATTTTCACTTTACAGATTCTAAAATCTGCACTTTAATAAGAGCCTCATAGCTAGTGAAGGAGGTATTACAAGTCAGTGAGAGATGAATGAATTATTTGAATGTGATTTTGAAAAAAAAAATTGGCTCTCTTGGTGGTATAAACATCTAAATTCTTATCTCACATCATAAAATAAAATAAACTCCTGCCATATTAAAATTATAATACGTGAAAAACATGAAAACCATACGAAAATGTAGATAAGTATTTATTTAATCCCTGCATTGAAATAAGTTTCTAACTATAAAATAATGAAGGAAGTCACAAGGAAAAGGACTAATATATTAGATCACATAAAGACTGTGAACATCTAGATGCTGAAAAATTTAAAGCAAACAATGAACTGAAAAAATATTAGCCACATACGTGACAGGCAAAAGGTTAATATTCTTACTATACAAGGCATTCATACAAATCAATAAGAAAAATAGAAAAGATTATGAATAGATAATTTACAAAAGAGAAAATACAAATGTTTGGCTAATACACACAAGAAAGCTATTCAGCCACAAAAGAAATCCAGAAAATTTAAAAAGTCACCAGAGATCATTTCCTGCTTATCAAATTAGCAAAAAATAGAAATATTAATAGTACCAGATGCTATGAAAGTGAAGTGAGAGAGGAATACAAATTATATGACCTTTCTGGAAGGCAGTTTGGGCAATGTGTATCAAGAACCTTGAAAACACTCATGTTTTCTGACCCAGTAATTCCTTTTTAAGGACTTCATCCTAAAAAGTGGGCTAATATTGATGATAAACTGGACAAGGAAAATATGGCACATACACACCATGGAATACTATACAGCCATAAAAAACAATGAGTTCGTGTCCTTTGTAGAGACATGGATGAATCTGGAAACCATCATTCTCAGCAAACTGACACAAGAACATAAAATCAAACACCACATGTTCTCATTTATAGGTGGGTGTTGAACAATGAGAACACAGGGAGGGGAGCATCACACACTGGGGTCTGTTGGAGGGGGCTAGGGGAGGAACAGCAGGGGGTGGGGAGGTTGGGAAGGGGTAACATGGGGAGAAATGCCAGATATAGGTGATGGGGGGATGGAGGCAGCAAACCATCTTGCTATGTGTGTACCTATGCAACAATCCTGCATGATCTGCACATGTACCCCAGAACCTAAAGTACAATTTAAAAAAAAAAGAAATGTGGGCTAAGCTATTTGTAAAAGATATTCCTTAGAGAGTGAGTTATACCAGCAAAATATGGAAACAATGTCCCTCACCAGGAGAGTGGCTGAAATTATAGTGCATCTACATAATGAAATATTGTAAAGACACTAAAATTGAAAAACAACATTAGTGGCAAGGAAAAATACCTGTGCGATAGTGTTAAATGACACATAAATGTATGCCCAGGAAAAAGAACTGTAAAGTAGAATCAGCTGTGTTTACCAGCGAGTTGAACAATGATACATACCTTAAAAAATATTTTTCTAATTTTTTTATTGCATTTTAGGTTTTGGGGTACATGTGAAGAACATGCAAGATTGTTGCATAGGTACACACATGGCAGTGTGATTTGCTGCCTTTATAAAATAAATACCTGTTATTGTAAAACATTTTTCTAATTTTTTACAATAAAAGGTATTTATTTTATAATTGGAAAAATACAATTGAGAAAACTCTCTTTTTATTTTTTCATACTGAAACTGCATTTATATTTTTAATTTCTTTTTATTTTAAAATATTTAACTAACACAGCAGTGGCTCATGCCTGTAATCCCAGCACTTTGGGAGGCCAAGGCAGGTGGGTCACAAGGTCAGGAGTTTAAGACCAGCCTGGCCAATATGGTGACACCCTGTTTCTACTAAAAGTACAAAAATTAGCCAGGCATGGCGGCACATGCCCATAGTCCCAGCTACTCGGGAGGCTGAGGCAGGCGAATCACTTGAACTCAGGAGGCGGAGGTTGCAGTGAGCCAAGATCACGCCACTGCACTCCAGCCTGGGCAACAGCGTGAGTCTCTGTCTCAGAAAAAAAAAAAAATGAACAAAGATTGAATATATTCAAGGTGTACAATGTGATGATTTGATATATGTATACATTGTATACTGATAACCACAATCAAATTAATTAATACATCCATTACCATCCATGCTGTCCATTAGATTTCCGGCACTTGGTCATCTTATAATGGAAAGGTTGAACCCTTTGACCAACACCTTCCTGTTTTCTCCAGCCCCCACCCCTTGGCAACTGCTGCTCTAAGCTCTGCCTCAATGTGTTCAACTTTTTTAGATTCCACATATGTGTGAAATCATACAGTATTTGTCCTTCCATATCTGCCTTATTTCACAATCTGGCACAATGACCTCTGGGTTCACCCATGTTGCTGCAAACAAGCTTTTGTGTTTTTAATGGAAAAGTCTCAAAAAGGTAAACATCATAATGGAACTCCACATCTGGTCACATGAATCCATAACCACTGTTTTTTCTGCCCTGTGAACTTTAATTTTACAGTAAGGACAAAACATACAACTGCAAAGCCCACAGTACTTTAAAATCACTTCTGAATTGGTCAGTATACGTAATTGCAATTATATAGTTACTAGTGATCAGTCGTAATTAGTGTTTCTGTGTTTGGCTTTGTCTATTTAATATGATTTAATCTTTAAGTGCGCATGTGTCAGCATAGTCAGCATGCATATCCCGTTGACAGTGTGGTAATCACTGCTAAGTGTTCACCAAACAATTTCCCTTCACCCTGCGCGGATAGCAAGACTACATTTCCCAGCCTCCCTTGTAGTTAGATGTGGCCATGTGACTGGGTTCTGACTCCTAGAATGTGGGTAGAAGTAATGTTGCCTCCAGACCTCCAAATCTGGCTCATGAAGACTCCCTTGCAGTCATCTGTTCTCCCTCTCTTCCCTCATGGATCTATCAGATATAGGGAAGAAATGGTGGAGCCACTAAACACAGAAGCCTAGGACCCTGAGTGATGGCATACAGAAACCCCTCTCCCCTACAGATCCACATTGGGTTGCAATGAGTATAAGAAATAAACTTTTATCGTGCTAAGCCACCAAGGTTTGTGGTTATTTGTTAAAGTAACCTACCCTTCCCAAAGTTGTCCTACCCTAAGCCCCCAAAGACTTGGCTTCTATCCCATTGTCTTGACAGGACATAGTGCTTAACCACTTTCTTATCTTGGATATTTTCATTGTTTCTAGATAATGCCATGATTATCTTTGAAAAAATTACGGTTTTTCATTTGCTCCTTTTGGCTTATGTTTACGGAGTATATTCCCCAAAGTGGTATTACCAATGCATTAGCAGGGAATAATGTTCACAGTTGTCGTTACACTATTACCAGACTGCTTTCCCAATGCGTGGTGTTTCCCACACCCCCAGCAACACTGGGTTTTATTATTTTTAGCTTTGTTTGCTAATGCTGTGGCACCAACTAGAAAGTGCTTCCAAGGTCATTTACACTTGCAATACTTCGTGAGTGTCGCTATACCATAGAGTATGTGGCAGATAATATTTTGATCTAAAACCTCACCCTACCTATTCACCCTTTGGCCTGACTTCTGATGTAGGCAGCCGCAGGGACATTCACACGCCCGCATTAGTGAAGTGATGACATTGCAAAATGCAGTAAAAGGAATCAAGCTTTCACTTCTGCTTTACAAAATAGGCTTCTGGAAACTCACATCAGAGACCATAGTTTTAAGAAGGGAGGAAGCTTTCTGTATTTCAAAGCCTGGCTTTTGAGCATAAGAAGCCTCAGGCCTGAAAGACTCAGGGCATACAGTTTAGGCATAAATAATAGATTTGGGAGAATATGTGATCAGTCAGAGCCAGACAGCCCTGCCCCAGGCTGGATAGTTTCTCTGGACTGAGGCAGTGGAGAGGTAGAGAAGGAAGAAGAGGCTTAAATGGTGGGTCCTGAAGGCAGAAGGCTGTGACAGGAGCCACAAGGGGCAGATGGAAACTGCATCCCCTACACTGCTCATGTCCACGCAGTGCAGTGGAGAAGGCTGTGCACAGCCGCCACTCATTCAGGAGGGGTTCCTGCACAGGTGCTGTCCTGAGCACTGTGGATACGGCAATGAATGAAAAAGACCAAATCGTTGCTTCTGTGGAATGATGTTCTAATGGAGGAAATAGACATCAACAAACAAATAAATATGCAGGCACGCCTCGCTGCAGTGAGCCTCACAGATGTTGTGTATTTTACAAATTAAAGGTTGGTGGCAACCCTGCATGGAGCAAGTCTGTCAGGGCCATCTTTCTGAGAGCATGCACTCACTTCATGATTCTGTATCACCTTTTGGTAATTCTAGTTGTATTTTGAACTTTCTCATTATTATTCTTGTATCTGTTATGATGATCCGTAATCAGCGATCTTTGCTGTTACTACTATAATTGTTTTTGGGTACCAGTAACTGTGCCCATAAAAGATGGCAAACTTAACAGATGAATGTTATATGTTCTGACTATTCGGCCTCCCTATGCCCTGAGACACACAAATATTGAGATTAGGCCAATGAATAGCCCTAAATGGGCTTTCAGTGTTTAAGTGAAAGGAAAAGTCACACGACTCTCACTTTAAATCAAAAGCTGTGAGTGATTAAACTGTGAGGAAGACACACTGAAAGCCAAGACAGGCTGAAAGCTAAGCCTCTTGTGCCAGTTAGTCAAGTTGAAAATGCAAAGGAAAGGTTCTTGAAGGAAATTAAATGTACCACTCCAGTAAACATACAAATGACAAGAAAGTGAAGCAGCCTTATTACTGATGTAGAGAAAGTTGTAGCTGGTCTGGATAGAGGATCCAACCAGCCACAGCATTCCCTTAAGCCAAAGCCTAATCCAGAACAAGGCCCTAAGTCTCTTCAATTCTATAAACACTGAGAGGGAGGAGGAGGAGGAGAAGGAGGGGAGGAAGGAGGAAGAGGAGGGAGGAGGAGGAGCAGGAGGAAGAAGAGAAAGAGGAAAAAGAAAAGAAGAAGGAGAAGGGGAGGAAGAGGAGGGGAAGAAGAGGAGGAATAAGAAGAAAAGAAGAGGAAGAAGAAGACAAAGAGGAAAAGGAAGAAGAAGAAAGAGAGAAAGAGAAGAGGAGTTGAAAGCTAGCAAAGTTTGGTTCAGGAGGTTTAAGGAAAGGAGCGATTTTCATAGGATAAAAATGTCACCACTTGAGGTACAGCAGCAAGTGCTGATGGAGAAGCTACAGCAAGTTATCCAGAAGATCTAACTAAGATTATTGATGAAAGCGGCCACACTAGCAGATTTTCAATGTAGATGAAACACCCTTATACTGGAAGAAGATGCCATCTAGGGCTTTCATAGCTAGAGAGAAGAAGTCAATGCCTGGCTTGAAAGCTATATATAGACACACACACATGTCTCAGAGATATTGTGGGTTTAGTTCTAGACCTCCACACTAAAGTGAATATCATGATAAAGTGAGTCACACACATATATGTGCATGTGTGTGTGCCTGTGTGTGATATATATATATGTGTGTGTGTGTGTGTATGTGTGCCTATATGTATATGATGTCAGTGGTGATAAATGCTCTGAAGACAAATAAAACAGGACTGAGAGTGATGGATGGTGGCATTATTTTAAATAAGATGGTCAGAGAAAGCCTTTCTGAAAACCTGATATTTGAGCAGTTGAAGTGGAAAGGGAGCCCTGAGCATATTTGGGCACAGAACATTCCAAGAAGTAAGAATGAGTGCAAAGGCCAAGACAGGAGACTGTCTTGGCATTGCCAGACCAGTGTGGCTGAAGCAGGTAAGAGAGAGAGAAAGAGATGGTGGGAGAAAGTCAGAGAGAGAGCAGGGAGGCCAAGGCACAGTGGATGGGCTGTCTGGATAGACAGGACAGAGGCAGCTTTGGTTAACACAGGGTCTCTCTCCTCCTTTCCCAGAGAGGTATCTAAGTCCCAGAGGGCACTGAGGGGTCAAGGCAATGAGAGTAGGGTGCCCAGGGGGACAGTGTTTGGATGTGACTGATGGTCCTCGAGGCCTCCACTGCATCCTCCTGGCTCCACACCACTAGCCTCTGTGTGCATTCCCTACCTCTGGGCTTTTCCTGAGCCACAGCAGACAGTTGGCTTTCCCCGTACCTTTGCTTGCAGGGTGCTGAGCAAAGTTCAGAGGAGAAGCTGGTCTCTGGACCCTGGCATCCCTTTTCTCCTGCTTTACATCTGTGATGGTTAGTACTGCCAACTTGATTGGATTGAGAGATGCAAAGTACTGTTCCTGGGTGTATCTGTGAGGATGTTGCCAAAAGAGATTCGGAGTCAGTGAACTGGGAGAGGCAGACCCACCCTCAGTCTGGGTGGGCACCATCTAATCAGCTGCCAGTGCGTCTAGAATAAAGCAGGCAGGAGAGGATGGAAGAGCTGACTGGCTGAGTCTTCCGGTCTTCGTCTTTCTCCCGTGCAGGGCGCTTCCTGCCCTTGAACATCAGACTCCAAGTTCTGCAGCGTTTGGACTCTTGGGCTTACACCAGTGGTTTGCCAGGGGCTCTTGGGCCTTTGGCCACAGACTGAAGGCTGCACCATCAGCTTCCCTTCTTCTGAGGTTTGGGGACTCAGACTGATGATCACTGGCTTCCTTACTCCTCACCTTGCTGTCCCTATCGTGAATCTTTACCTTGTGATTGTGTGAGTCAATTCTCCTTAATAAACTCCCTTTCATATATACATATATCCTGTTAGTTCTGTCCCTCTAGAGACCCCTGGCTAACACAGCATCCTTGCTGCTACTTAAGGCCACACCCCTGCTGCGTTGGCCCGCCACCAGGTATATGCAGTGGTTTCAAAATCACCACACCTTCCTTGAGCTCAGGAATTCAGGCTAAAATCAACTGATTATGTGAAGAAGTAACTTGGACATTGAAATATGAATTAAGGCTGGGCATGGTGGCCCATGCTTGTAATCCCAACACTTTGGGAAGTCAAAACAGGAGGATCACTTGAGGCCAGGAGTATGAGACCAGCCTGGGCAATATGCGGGATCCTCTCTACAAAAAAAAAAAAAAAAAAAAAAAAAATCAGACAGGTGTGGTAGCACATACCTGTAGTCTTAACTACTTGGGAGGCTGAGGTGGGAGAACCACTTGAGTCCAGAAAGTTGAAGCCACAGCAAACCATAATTGTACCACTGATCTCCAGCCTGGCCAACAGAGTAAGATCCTGACTCTATACAGAAGAAAAGAAAGAAAAGAAGGAAGGGAGGGAGGGAAGAAGGGATCCTCCATGGAAGTTAGTTTCTAAGTAACATAAATCTCTAGGTGAACATGGAAGAGGAGTTCTTTCTTTTTTAGCAGCTTCTTACCTATCTCTCTACTCTGGCAGGTAAGCACACATACACACACAAACACACACACACACACACAAACACACCCCTGCATGCCCCAGAAGAGCAAGGATTGGGAATCTGGCCCCAGCTATCGACAGATGGCCATTCCTGTTCTAAATGAACTGCCGGCCGGGGCCTCCTTTTCATCTGAAAGGCCATTTGGCATAACCTCATTCATCTGTGCAGACTGTCAAATTCTCTCTCCCGGACTTCTCCTGTGACCTTCATTTTATTCTCTGCTCGTGCCTGAGTGTGGCGGCTGAACTGGATTGATTAAAGTTTTAGCCCTGTCTTGTTTTAATTCAAGAGCTAAACTGAGCATTTAAATGAACTCACAGCAGGACTGACTGGCAAGCTTCTGGAATCTGGTTAACATTCCTCCCAAGGCTCTCTCACCCCCCTTATCACTGCTCTGTGTTCGGGTTGGTTTCTGGGTGAAGTTTACTGTTGGTTAAAAATGACATCATTGGAGCAAGTGAGAGTCGATGAATGTTCACTTCCACCCATCCATCCATCACTGGAGACCCTGGGTTTGTTAAGCGTGCACCAGGCATGGTTTCCCTCCACGTCTCATAACTCATCCGTGGGTCTAATGAACCAAGATGGAGTTTGTCAGTTTCCCCCAGTTTGACTAGATGGAACAACAATTCTTTGGTGCTCAGAATCTTTCATCCTATAGAGAGAGTCTGTGAGGAGAAGGGAGAGCAAGTCCCAGCACAGAGACACAATGTCAGTGCACATCCCTCCATCATTTCTACCTACAAACACAGTGTCCCACAAGAGCGGGGACACTGAACCCACACCCTTTCTTCTGCCTCAGGTCTCAGTCTG
The DNA here is from genome assembly GCA_963574635.1 of Cheracebus regulus. Taxonomy (NCBI): domain Eukaryota; kingdom Metazoa; phylum Chordata; class Mammalia; order Primates; family Pitheciidae; genus Cheracebus; species Cheracebus regulus. The sequence continues at coordinate 786 of CAUYQU010075346.1, read as the reverse complement.
ATTGCTATTTTTCAGGAAGTCACCTGGCCTCTCCATTTGGTTATCCCACTGTAATTGCCTGTGGTTGCTTTTAAGACAGAGAAAGGAGCATGGGAGGACAGGCCTAGGCATCCACCACCCAGGACGGGATCAGGCATATAACTTCATACCATGCCCCCTCTAAACTCTCAAGGGTCTGCTCATCCCTCCATCCATCCATCCACCCACCCATCTGTCCATCATCTATCCATCTGTCTATCCGTCCATCCATTCATATATTTAATTCAGCAAGTATTTTTCACTTGCCTTCTTTATTATTGTTATTATTGTACTTTAAGTTCTGGGATACGTGTGCAGAATGTGCAGGTTTGTTACATAGGTATACACGTGCCATGGTGGTTTGCTGCACCCATCAACCCACCGTCTACATTAGGTATTTCTTCTAATGCTATCCCTCCCCAGCCCCCCATCTCCCGAAAGGTCCCAGTGTGTGATGTTCCCCTCCCTGTGTCCATGTGTTCTCGTTGTTCAACCCCCACCTATGAGTGAGAACATGTGGCGTCTGGTTTTCTGTTCCTGTGTTAGTTTACTGAGAATGATGGTTTCCAGCTTCATCCATGTCCCTGAAAAGGACATGAACTCATCCTTTTTTATGGCTGCATAATATTCCATGGTGTATATGTGCCACATTTTCTTTATCAAGTCTATCATTGATGGGCATTTGGCTTGGTTCCAAGTCTTTGCTATTGTGAACAGTTCTGCAATAAACATATGTGTGCATGTTATCACTTGCCTTCTATGTAACAG
>CAUYQU010075345.1:0-10639 GCA_963574635.1 Cheracebus regulus | reverse complement strand
AGAGTAATGCAAATATGATTCAGGTCATCTGTTTATGAGGTCCTTAACCCCTTCACACAAGACTGACGTCACAGTGACCTACTCACAAAGGCCACAAGAACCCTGATGCATGCAGTGCTTCATTTTTATTATTTTTAAATCTTATTTTTTATTGCATTTTAGGTTTTGGGGTACATGTGAAGAACATGCAATATTGTTGCACAGGTACACATGTGGCAGTGTAATTTGTTGCCTTCCTCCCCTTCACCTATATCTGGCATTTCTCCCCATGCTATCTCCCCCCAACTCCCCACCCCCCACTGTCCCTCCCCATTTCCCCCCAACATAGCCCAGCGTATAGTGCTCCCCTCCCTGTGTGCTTTAAATTGGTTTCCCTGAGACACTATTTAAGAAAAAAGCTGTGGTGATCTAAAGTTGATGAGCTGTGTAGCCAAATCAGTGAAATAAGAATTAATGAGATTAAACAAAGATTTTTTAAAAAGGATTCTGAGCTCATGTTTAAATGCACTTTTTTTTTGGCTGGGCATGGTGGCTTACACTTGTAATTCCAGTACTTTGAGAAGTTGAGGTGGGCGGACTACTTGAGGTGACGAGTTTAAGACCAGTCTGGCCAACATGGTGAAACCCCATCTCTACTAAAAACACAAAAATTAGCTGGGTATGGTGGTGTATGCCTGTAATCCAAGCTACTCAGGAGGCTGAGGGAGGAGAATCACTTGAACCTGGGAGGTGGAGGCTGCAGTGAGCCGAGATTGTGCCACTGCACTTTAGCCTGGGCAATAGAGTCAGACTCCATTTAAAAAAAAATGTATTTTTTTTTTCTATTAACCAAACCACAAATGTTTATGAGTATCTGTGTATGTGAGAACAACAAAGAGGTGTTGATTCAAGACTTGCCCTGAAGAAATTTTCAATCTGGTACAGTCTAAAGGCACATGGAGGGATGATCAGGGACACTAAATAGGAAGCAAGAGAACAAGAGCTTAAAGAGTTCAGAGAAAGCAAAGGGTGCTGTGTGCTGAGACAGGCAGGAAACTTTATGGCAAAGAGCTAGGGAAGGAGACCACCATGAAAACCTAGGAAAGAAGAGGCAGATTGATTTTGCATATTGCTAACAAAAACACACAACATTCTACGCATTGCCATGGAAGGGCTCCCAGGAGACCTCATCTCCACATAGGCCATGCAGGCCATACATAGGCCATACGGACCTTCTTCTGTGATCATCACAGGAATGCAGCAAAACAGCCACTCTTATGAGGAGCTGCCACAGCTAGTTTCCCATCTGCCTCCCTAGTTCTGGTAGGGCAAGGTTCTTTCCACCTCAACCCCCTTTGGGATGTGAATGCAAGCTATAAAACTGCTTGGCTGTGGTTTAGAGTTGGCTCCTCCATGACACGGTAACGCCCTACTCACTCAGGTCTTCTGTCAACTGGCCCCTCGGGCTTGGCATCTTCCTGTGAGATTAGGAACATGAGAAGTTGACACTGTGCCAATCTTGCTTAGGTAGCTGTGTAACCAACTGTCTGAAGCTATTTGGGCTCACTATCTCCTTACAGGCCAAACCTGTGGAAGTGTGGCAAGCCGACCCATTAGCTGCAGCAGTTGCTGCTTCATGTCTGTTTGCTTGACTGACTGGTACGTTTAGGTTAGTGAGGGCTGACAAGAAGTGGCCAATGTGTTGGCAGTGAACTAACTTCTCCCAAGTGAAGTAGTTGGAAGACACAATCAAAACCATTCAGGAATATCTGGGTGCGGTGGCTTGTGCCTGTAATCCCAGCTAATCAGGAGGCTGGGTGGTAGGATTGCTTGAACCCAGGAGTTGGAGACCAGCCTGAGTAATATAGGGAGAGCCCATCTTAAAAAAAATTCAGAAGAGAAAGTTGTACCACAGCCTGGGGCAGTTATTTGGAATCTTAAAGGACATAAATCAGAAGGTAGCTAGTTCTGAGGCAGAACAAACCTAGCGTTGAATTAAAGAAGCTGCTGGCTGGGTGCGGTGGCTCACGCCTGTAATCCCATTATTTTGGGAGGCCAAGGTGGGAAGATCACTTGAGTCCAGGAGTTTGACATCAGCCTGGGCAACAAAGAGAGACCCTGACTCTGTCTATAAAAAAAGCTCCTGCTAACTACTAAGTCGAATGGAAAACTATCCTTTGTAATTCAAATTGTGCTCAGCAACTTTTTTTCCACTTTCTTATTTATCTCCATACACCACTTCTCCCCAGACCCCCCTCACACACAAACATGTCAGGCTGGGAAGAACTATGACTACTATATAATTAATCAATTAATGAGCAAACCCTTAAAAGGGTCATTAATGTAAAGTTTCAGGGCATTGCCATATGTACTTCTGTATCTGCTGCTGCAAACATATGTAAAAAAGATGGAAATTATTTTGTAATAGGGATAAATACCTTGTATGAAAGCATGAAATAGTAGCCTGTGTAAATAGAGCCTTCTGGGCTGGTCTTCAGAAAGGAGAGAAGCTTTGTCTACATGGATCTTTGATGAAGTTTTTCTCATAATTTGTATAGGTACTTTTAGTATATTCATTGATTTTATATATATATACATTTATCTTAAGGTTTAAGATATTAAAAACTTGGCATATTATATGTAATTATATTCTATTATATATGATATATTCTATTATATACATAATACTTGGCATTAGAGAAGGAATGTTAAAAGTTAAAATTTTCTTGCAATCAAATTTTCTGGTTCTGAGAAGTGCTTCTAGGTTCCAGGTCAGGCAGCAATTCTCTTTAATATGTGATCAGAAATCTCTATTCCAGTACAGTCCATGTGGTATAACAGTGGTTAATAGCATGAGTTTTGGGATCAGAGTGCTCGTACAAATGCCAGCTCTACCTTGGGTAATTCTGCATATGACACTTAATCTGCTGTTCCTCAGTTTTCTCTTTTTGCCTGTGGGCAACAAGGCATCTCTCATAGTGGGGCTGTGAGTATTAAATGAGATAAATCACACAAAGTGCTTAGTACACAGGGTAGCACATGGTGTGCTATAATTATTATGTCATAACTTATTAAAATGCTGACACAATATATCATTTTTGATAGCAAGCAAAGCATTACCTGGTGTAAGTAAAACTATATTTTGATCATATTCAGCCTTGCCTTTTTTTTTTCTTCTATTTTTACTCTCCTTTGAAAAAAATGAGAATAGTGAATATTAGGTGGTGATGAGCAGAAAAGAGATCATGGACCCCATGCTGTGTAGAGACAGTGGCTCCCAACAAGGACGTATGTATTTGGCGTTCTTGTGACTTTGTAGGAATTGATTGCTTTAAAATATGCTTCAATTGCCATAACTTCCATGTCTTATGACAGCTTGAATACTTAATATTTTGCTCTGGAAAACAAATGCAAGTCTCTTTCTTTAGGTACTATGGTATCAGTATCCGACTTACAACACTTGAGACTTACTTTAAGAGATACGACTTTCTAATATTAGTTTTTAACGACATCTGGCCCTTATTTAACCATCACATTTACATCCAATCCCTGCAGGCATGGTTTTGTTGTTTAAGCTTGGCTAGATGCCCTCTGCAGAAAGCCTTTGCTTTAATGAACACAATTCCACAAAAACTGCTATAGTTCCCTGCTCTCTTCTCACCCCTGTCACTGCACAACAATAGCACATAAAGTTTCAGCTTGAATTTCAAATAAGAAGATAAAAATAAGAAAATATGCTGCTGGTGAATTAGCTTTATATAGTGGCCGTAGCTATGACATATTCAACTTGATGCCCTTAGATTATTTGCAGAAGTGTTTATGTACTATGAAATGTTCGGCCAGAGCATACAGGAAACTGTAAAATATTTTATGAGATGTATACATGGTCGATGGTAGAATTTTAAATGTAGCTTGGGAAGGTTCTATCCAAATTCCAGGGGGGCAGATGAGAGAATATGTTCTCTTTAGTGATTCAGTTTTATACAAGAGGTTATATGAACTGGAAAGCAAAGCTTGACTTGAGAACTATGTAAAAAAATTCATAAAATTAAACTTTATAATTCTCAACAAGTAAATGTGTTTTTTTAGATCAAGAATCACCAGTTATGTTTATTTGTCTTCTACATGGTAAAAGCATTAGACATGGCTTGTTTATTATTTTGTAAAAACAAAGAACAGCAATAAATGAAGGTTTCTCCTCAGATACAGGAATTATATACACTATTTAAAATATATTTGTACTTCTGATGGTTTTCAGATAAAAAGTCTTGGTTTTAAAATTGAAACAGTATTTTTGAATCACAACTATTAAAATATAAGAAGGCAGGAAAGCTAATGACATAACCTCTAAATGGCATGTTCAGAAAGTCACACTATCAAATTTAGGTGAAGGGAGAAATATTTCTACTTTCCTTACCCTTAATTGTAGGAAGCAGTATCAAGAGAGGCTATTTATTGGCTTATTTATTTTCAGATTCAGTCTCTAAAATACAAGGGAAAAAAATATGAAAATAGTTTTGTATATTCCCATTTGAATTATAGTTGAGCCTGATGTGTAAGATAACAGATTGTTTACTTAATACCACAGTCACATTGAGATTTTACTATATAACACTTAAGTTTTAGGATGTATTCATAATTAGTGTAGTTTTTAAATAAATTTACTTTGTTGTCTAGGATAAATATGCCATCAAACCCCAACATGTCTTAGTAGTAGTCTTAGGCTAACCCAGCATAGTAGAAAATACTGTGTAATGCCAGACTGAAAATTAGGGACCATCGATTCTCATCTCTGGTCTGTCACTACCATTATTGAGTGATCTTAGGAAAGTCACTTTCCCTCTCTAGGCCACAGTTTTTTCATCTGTAAGGTAAGCAGCTGTTCTCAATGATCTCTAAGACTATCTTCTGCTTTAACATTACAATTATTGAGAAAATCATTTACTGAAGCACATTTTCTTAAATGTTCCTTCTGTAAATTTTATTTTATTTCTATAGTCACTGGTGAAGGAAATTTTATTTCACTTCCAATTTAGTACTGTGCAAAGAGTCAGAGAAAGAACCTAAGTGTAAAAAATAGAAAAAAGAATTAAAAATATTGAGCAATTATGGGGACATGTAGGCTGGTTCAGGACAGACATAAATGACCTTGCTTTATTCTAAATTCAGCTTACTGGCTTACGATGAAAAATGAAAGGTTATTATATGAACTTACTGGACAAAACCAGATTTTATAAATAATTACCTGTCAGACTGTTCAAGATAGACAAACATACGCCAGACCAACAAAAACACAGACCTGTCATATTTCTGAGAGAAATGTACGTTGAGTCTTCCTTCTCTGGGACTATAAGGAGATCAGGTAGAATAAAATGAAGGAAAAAACCCCAAACCCTATATATTCTGCCTTGCACATACTTTAAAATGTATAATGTGGGAGAGAAGAAATTTTGATGTGAAAAATTAGCCCCTGAAAATTTTATACCATGTATAAGTCTGGCAGATCAAAACCAAATACAATAAATGCTACTGTTTTAAAGTTAGGATGTTTACTGCAAGCTCATAATTTTCCATGCTTATGGATGCCAAGGAAAATAAGAATGATGATAAAAAGAAAAGTTTAATCATACATTTTAAGAAGGATAGATGGAACATCAAAACCCTTTGGCAATATTTTGATATAATACATCTGTGCTTTTTGTTTCTGACATGCAAATATTTTCTAAAAAGATTAACACAGAACAGGTAAATAACAATTAACAAATGTAAATAATGTGGCATAATCATATTAACTGAGACTCATAATGATTTGGCCACAAGAAAAAGATTTTTGACATTTTTCATTTCTGTTTTTATTAATTCTTTACAAAGACTGTTTCAAGTATGTGTAAAAGCCATGATAAAAGTAAAATTAATCAGGAACTGTACGATTACATCTGCTATATTTTGGTTTGTTCCAAAGAATTATGGTTCCTCATTTACTGGAGAATGTACAGAAGCCGGAAGGGTAGCTCAGCTGCTAACAGCAAGAAATTACCAAGCCCACATTTCCAGTCTAGGTGTGGTAGTGCTTTGAAGGGGCGAAGCAAGAAATGACTCTGTTCCCCTTCTACTAATTCTGAATTCTTGGCTTCTAAATGTGTATGAAATGTGCAGGAGTAGTGGGTCTGAGGATTGGAGGAACAGGAAAAGGAGGGAAACGAAGATGGAGGATGATGTTCTGTGTGAGGAAAAACACACAAAAAAAGGGGAAGGGGAGACAGGATGGGAACAGGTGATTTATCAGGTCTGTTAGATATTTGATTACTGTAAGTTTATAAAAGGGATAGCTGTCACTAAAATACATGTAGTCAACAAATGTTAGAAAGTAAAGTTAGTGGTATAAGGGAATGTGAAAACTCACTGTCCTTTTGTTTCCTTGTTCTAAACTTAAATCATAAAATGTATCAAATAAAACATAAAACACTGGAGGGGGACAACCACTACTTTTAAGATATGTGAGCTGAGGGCAGTAAATCCACTCAAATTAAAATTTTAAAATTGTGTGATCTGCATTCTTGTCCACCTACACGCTATCCCAAACATCCTGCCATTAATTAGCTGAACAGCACATCTAGTAAACAAGACTGATGGTTGAGGGGGCTGGAAAAGAGCAGGAGTCAGCAAGTTGATAGTTACAACAAACCAGCCCACTCCCTCCAACAGGAGAAAGGTAAATTTGTATTTTATTTTGTTTTCAAGAAATCACCTTAATATAACATCGCCTTTCCTGTTGCTGCAGGCACATCACAGTTGTCACATCAGCAGGCTAGAAAAGCCATCCCATTCCTACGGTAGGCATTCTGTCAAAGAAAAAGAAATCTGCAATGAATTATCACATCAATTCAAACAAGGAAAGGAGGCAAAAAGCAGGCAGAGCCACCTTCCTGTTTTGTAGACTCTGCTGGCTATGATCTAATAGAATGCTTAATCTGAACATTTCTGGTGGCAAAACTATAGCAACCGTTTGGTCTATTAAAAAGTCAGTGTGGTTAACAAGTGGTCAGTGATTCTATTTTTGAGAAGTAGAAGATACACAAAATAAGACATCCCATTTTGTGAACTGGTTGGGCTTGGTTAGGCCAAAGAGATACATTGTTTGTCTTTTATAAACATGTGTTCTCTATTCGACATGCTCAGGAATGGCTTCTAACAAGTATCTTAATAGTCTATAAATTACTGTCTCATTATTGGCCTTCTCCAGGCCTAATTTATAGTCTGAGTGAAAAGCTATTGGAACAGACACTTAGTAGAGCCCTCTCCTCCCCGCTAAAATATTATCATCTCAAATGAGTTCTGAATAGTTGTGTATATTGTAGACAGTATCAAAAATGCAAACCTAATTTTATAAACATACCTGTACATACAGATGTACACATGGATATGCACAGTGGGATAAAATACTCCCATAAAAGAAAATGGGAAAACGGATTCTAAGTGCAATAATACGGTACATTCCAATAAAGAAAGAAAAATTGCATGCTTTTCATTCCAAGAGATATATTTTGCATTTCAGAGTTGGGAGACCTGGACCACACAGGGTCTCTGTAACATCCTGAATCTCATTCTAAGACCAAGAGTGGAGCAGAACTAAAATTCAGGACTTAGGAATAAAATTTCCCTTTTGCTGGCAGATTTTTCATTATTTAAACTCGTGTAACAGTCATATCCAGAGAATTCATAATCTTCAATCAGATGGAATTTTTCCACAATCTGTTTTCAGAAAAAGAAAATCATAAAATTTCATATTAGGGATTTTTTCCCCCTTAGGCTAATAACTCTGAAGCAGTTCTGTAATCTGTATAGTTCTAGCCCAATGAATTAGCCTTGAACAGCCACAGCCATATTTTAGGAAATATAGAATAACCTTTTATGATCAAGATAATGCTATGGAGGCAGTGAAATCTTCATCTTAAAAAAGAATTAGACCACATTTATAATTATACTAAAAATGGAAAGTAGACTTAACCCTTTTAGAAAGACTTCCATCAACATGAGGTGAAATGAATACAGTTTTCCAGATAACCTTCTGTTAATCATAAAATTCAGTTAACTTGAAAACTTTCTCTTCGAATATCCTGCTTAAGAAGATTTACTATGCTTGTCAGGCTTTGGCGCCCTGGCTGAAATTTCTTCGGTTATGCTGCTACGCAGTTCACTCCCGATCAGTGTATCAGGGATGAAAAAACAGTGGCACATTCCAAGTGTCATTCCTCAGTGTTCTTTCTGCGAGCTTGTTCTTTACCATGGGACTTTTTGTGTTGTAGAACATGTCTGGATGGAAGCACACATTCTAACGAGGACTAGAAAATTCCAACTCTACTTCCTAAAATTGTGTGCTATAGAACAGTGTTAAATGAGTTCCTCAGAGAGCCACAAATAACTTGTAGGAATGCACAGGGTGTCTTCCCACAACCGCAGACAGGGGAGCCTCAGTCTGTGAAACAGCTCCTACCACCATGGCTGCCTTACAGAGGCTTATGCCAAAGTAATACTCTTAGCTTCTTGACCCTGATATTTTAAATGCTACAACCAAGTGACAATCTTTAACATAATGTATTATTTAAAGTACAGGGAATGGTTTTAGATGGAGTTAAATGGACCAGGAGTAAAGCTGCATTCCTTCTAAAGGTACAGTGTTGAAGTGAGCCTTGCTTGAGAAAGGGGGTTTTGGCTTGGAGAAAGACTAAGTCTTAGCTGAGTTCACCTGATAAATAACCAGGTTTTAACCTTTTCAGACTGGGCAATATGAAATAGTTCTTATTAGTATGAAAAAGGTCACTTTTCAAAGATCAATTCACCTTCACAGATGATTTATCACCATTTGGCAAACAAAAGATTGCAGGCTTATTTAATAACACAGACCCTCAAGGACCCACATCTAATGAGAAAACCAAAGTTTTGAGTTGACTCAGATTTCTGTGATGAGGTCTTCCTATTTTAATTCTAAAATAAAGAACAAACAAGCATGTGTAATTAGTGAAGAGCAATTTCTGTAAACATATTCCCTAGGGTCCTCTATCTTGAGTCACTACTTTTTCCTTTTGATGTACAAAGGATGTACGTTGTCTATGTAAGGCAATTATGGGAACGTCCCCACTTTGGCATGCTTTCCAGAGTAAGCAACTTTACAGGAAGACGGATGAAGGCAACTCATATTTGTGTCAACTGTAAATTTCTCTCTACTTCTGTTGCAAATGTTGAAACTAAATTTAAATATAGCTTGGTGTGAGGGCCTTCCAAAGGCCACATTCTCATGGAATACTTTGTATCCCACTCTCTTTCTTCTGTCAGACCCTATGAATGATTCCCAGTTCTGTATCTTCACAGACACTCCTAGTTAGTAAAATCCAGGCTTTGACCAGAAACAGCCAGGACCTCCACCCACTGCTGAAAATTATAGATTAATCAATAACACAATTAGACCTCCCAACAAACTGGATCCTACATACCTATATAGTACTTAAGCTTCATTTCTGATTTAATAAAGCTCTGTTCTCAACATCACTTGCTCCTTTGTGAATTTGCTGAAAAGCTCAGACATTTTAGCATCTCTTAAAAGTTCACAGCAAAGACAATACTTAATGTTTTTAAGGCCCAATTAGTTCTAAAATTAGGAATTCATAGTTCTCAGTTTTTTAAATTGAAGACCCAATTTTGACATTCATTTATTCATAAAGCTTCAAATTATGAAGCTTCAAATTATGACATTCTGTGCCAGAATGTCAATCTACTTGGATAAGCAGATACAGATTTTACCAACTGCACTGGGCACTGGTGGGGTAATTAATTTCTAAGTGTACACTTTATAAAATGACTTTTTTTTTTTTTTACTTTAAATGGTCAAGCTAGAGAAAACATTTAAATCCTGTATTGGTTTACTTCTTTTTTTTTTCATTATACTTTAAATTCTGGGGTACATGTGCAGAACGTGCAGGTTTCTTACATAGTTATACATGTGATATGGTGGTTTGCTGAATCTATCACCCCATCATTTACATTAGGTATTTCTCCTAATGCTATCCCTCCCCTAGTCCCCCACCCCTTGACAGGCCCCAGAGTGTGATGTTCCTCTCCTTGTGTCCATGTGTTCTCATTGTTCAACACCTGCTTATGAATGAAAACATGTGGTGTTTGGTTTTCTGTTCTTGTGTCAGTTTGCTGAGGATGATGGTTTCCAGCTTTATCCATGTCCCTCCAAAGGACATGAACTCATCCTTTAAAATGGCTGCATAGTATTCCATGGTGTGTATGTGCCACATTTTCCTTATCCAGTCTATCGTCAATGGGCATTTGGGTCGGTTCCAAGTCTTTGCTATTGTGAACACTGCCACAATAAACATACGTGTGCATGTGTCTTTATACAGAATGATTTATAATCCTTTGGGTATATATCTAGTAATGGGATTGCTGGGTCAAATGGTATTTCTAGTTCTAGATCCCTGAGGAATCACTACACCGTCTTCCACAACAGTTGAACTAATTTACATTCCCACCAACAGTGTAAAAGTGTTTCTATTTCTCCACATCCTCCCCAGCATTTGTTGCCTCCTTTTTTTTTTTTTTAATAATCGCCATTCTAAATAATGTGAGATGGTATCTCATTGTGGTTTTGATTTGC
>CAUYQU010075336.1:0-12166 GCA_963574635.1 Cheracebus regulus | reverse complement strand
TGTGGCTCCTCTGCTGGGAATCTCCCGGTCTGTGGGCTACAAAAATTGGTCGGAAAGTGCGGCGTCCACTCGTTCTCTGCGCTTTCACTGGGAGCTACATTCCTGAGCTGTTGCTAATCGGCCATCTTGGATCTCTCTCCTCGTAAGTTCCAATTTCAAACCATCTCTCTGTGAACATACATAACTGAACACTTTCAGAATCAACCAGGTGACCTCTTGAATGCTTTGCTGCTTAGAAATTTCTTCTGCCAGTTTCCCTAAATCATCTCTCTCAAGTTCAAATTTCCACAGATCTATAGAGCAGGGACAAAATGCCACCATTCTCTTTGCTAAGGCATAGCAAGAGTCACCTTTGCTCCAGTTCCCAATAAGTTCTTCATCTTCATCTGAGACCACCTCAGCCTGAACGTCATTGTGCACATCATTATCTGCATTTTGGTCAAAACCATTCAACAAGTCTCTAGGAAGTTCCAAACTTTCCCACATCTTCCTGTCTTCTTCTGAGTCTCCAAACTGTTCCAACCTCTGCCTGTTACCCAGTTCCAAAGTTGCTTCCCATAAGTTGTGGAACTCCAGGATCTCAATGAAGTACCTGTACAAGAGGTACCTGTCCAAAGAAGTACCTTTCCAAGAACATATCATTGTAGTAAAGGTATGAATCCTGAAGCCATATTGCCTGAGTTCAACCCTTGACTCTGCTGCTTACTGGCTGCATTACCTTAGTATTTTTTAAAGGTATACGTGCCTTACTTTCCTTATCTGTGAAACTGGAAGGGGGAGAAATTATAGTACTTACCGCATAGGAAAAAGATTAAATGAATTAACCTTTGTAAAGCATTTAGAGTAGTGTCAGGTACATGGTAAATATTTAGTGTCTGTTAAATAAAAAGCAATATTTAAATTGATGAAGAACTGCATTGTGAGAGAAATTCTGTCTACAAGACAAACTTTTATCTGGGTGAAGATATTGGTCACTGTAGTCAACTGTAATAGCATCACCAACTTGTCTATTTGCTAAGTTAAATTAATATTACCTTAATTGACTATCCAGGTTACCAGATATGTTAAACAGAGAAACAAAATTTTGAAGTGGATGCCATAATACTAGCAAAACTCCAGCAAAGAGGTGTAAAAATTAAAGAAGTTTGAATATTGAACATGCTATTTGTAGACACTATAGTTTGTTTCTGACTTGTTCTTTAAAGTAAAAGTGCTATTCCATGAGAAAAGCAGATAATTCAGCTAGCAACTCCAAGCTGAGATAATCACTGGACTTTGGTACATGGAAGAAGTGCTTTTATATGAACTTCCCATTTTGTTACTTGGAATATTAAAAAGACATGTGGTCATGGGTCAAGATTTAGTATAATTAGTAATTTTTAATGAATCATCAAGGACATTCTTATGTGAAATTGGCTTTTTTACTACAAGCATGTGACAGTGAATAAAACAATGGCCACTAACATGTTTTTTTGCCATTGTATTTGTTCACTAAAATCATGGTAAATAAATAAGTTATAAAAAGTGATATTTCAAAATTAAAATTTCAGACAAAAACATCCTCCTGAACTTAATCAGTACAACAGTTTTTAGAAAAAAAAATAACGTAGAACAAAGTTGAATTGTGTGTTAAGTCTAAATGAACCCAAACATTTTGCTTGGCATACAAGTAAGATAAATGAAGAGGTAGCTTCATTCTGTTGTGCACATGAGCTATTTCACATATTTCAACATGGTCAAGTGTTTTGCCTTTATTTTCCTCTAAAGTTGATTTTCTGTTCTATAATTTTATTTTTAGATGCAGTATCAGTACAAGATAATCGTAAGCCCCATCACCTCAACAAAGAAAAATAGATCAAGATTAAGATGCATACAGAAAAATAAAGTATAATACACCCTGATTACTTTAAACCTTATGTTCAGACTATATTTATTTTCATGTTGTTGTTTATTACATACATATACTTGTTTTCATTGTTTAATTATTCAATTTTACTGTTCAGTATAGGTGATAATTGCTTATGTATCTTGGATTAAGATGAATGCATAGTAATTTTTCCCATTAAAATTAATAGAAAATTTTTTTTTGCATTTAACAGCTTTTCACTCAGCAGCAGCGTTTTCAGGAACAATTTAAAGTTAGTTAGGGATAGATATGTGCTATCTAGTATTTTAGTTATATTCATCAAACATGTTGTTCAGGATATCTAAAACATAATAGAGTTGGAAAGTGAAGTTCTCTAACTCTTCTTTAAATAAAAGTAATCAACTGACACGTTAATGTAAGGGTGGACCCATGTTGAATGTAATCTTATTATCACTGTAAAATCTCATTCTCAAATAATGATCAATTCACGCTGACATGTATGTACACCTTTATTGATTTATATCTCTACACTTTTTCAAAAAGGTTTACAGCAGCATACAACGACATAAATTAATCAAAGCTCATGGATCATTTTCTGGAAAGTAGTAAGAACTCAATAAATGTTTGCTGTTATTGTCATGATACAGATACACATTGAAATCAGTAGGATAAAACTGGAAGATCAATTATATGCAAATACAAAAGGAAAATAAGCTAACATTAAGGGCTGATAGTTACAGTGATTGAGTGAGCATTACACTTCCCTCAGAGTGGAACAGTGGAACTTTTCTGACTAAATTATTTTGTTTCAGAAAATGTATTTCATAAAATAATGTTTTAGTTATAGCAAATACCTTTTTATTGTTCTAAAATAAATATGTAAAAATTGAATCAACTTTAATTTTGAATATGGTAAATTTTGAGAGTTATAAACCATATAAACAAAAAATTGGGGGGTTTTGAAAATAATTTTTAAGAGTGTAAAACACTCATGTCCTTTGCAGGGGCATGGATAAAGCAGGAAACCATTATTCTCAGCAAACTAACACACAAACAGAAAACCAAACACTGCTTGTTCTCATTCATAAGCGGGTGTTCAACATTGAGAATACACGGACACAGGGAGGGGAACATCACACATTGGGACCTGTTGGGGGGTAGGGGGCTAGGGGAGGGATAGCAGGAGGTTGGGGAATATGGAAGGGATAACATTAAGAGAAATACGTAATGTAGATGGTGGGGTGATAGATGCAGCAAACCACCATGGCATGTATATGCCTATGTAAAAAATTTGCACGATCTGCACATGTAACTCAGTACTTAAAGTATAATTTAAAAAAAGAGAAAAAAGAACAAAAAGAGAGAACAAAAAAAGAGAAAAAAAAGAGTAGGGATACTTAGCCTACTTAGTATCAAGACATAATTTTAAGATACAGTAAATAAGACAGTGCAATATTGTCCCTGGGATAAACAGATTAGTGTAACAGCTTAGAAAGCTCAGAAAACAACCCACACATATATAGAAATATGGAAATGGTATATGACAGAATAGCATGGCAGACCATGGGTAGAAACACCATTGAAAATATAGTACTGAGACAACTGGCCATTCACATAAAGAAAAATATAAAATTGAATCCCTATTTCATAGCATATTAAAAATTCAATTCTAAGTGGAGTAAAGATTTGAATGTGAACTATAAAAGTATTCAAAGTTTTACAAACATATTTACAATACAACCTTGGAGTGGGAAAATTTTAAAACAAGTTACAAGAGGCACATATTATACAGGAAATTACTAATAAATTCAAATACGTCAAAATTAAGAACTTTGGTTGACCAAAAAACACAATGAAGGGAGCAGCAAAACAAGCTACAGGCTTGGTAAAAATTTTTCTAACATGTATCAGCTACAAATACTTAGCATCCAAAATATATAAATGACTCTTATAAACCATTAAGAAAAATACACGTAGCCCAACAGAAATATATATATATAGCACAAAAACTGAATAGGCATTTCCCAGAAGATGAAATACAAATGGCCCATACACTATGGATAGATGCCTATTCTTGTTAGTAACCAGGGGAATGCAAATTGAAACCACAATGACATATCATTTTACACACAAATCATTGGCAACTATTAAGAAGTCTGACAAAACTAAGTGTCAGCAAGGATGCAGAGAAACAGGAATTTGGTGCAGCTGGTGGGAGTGTGAATTGGTGTAGTTACTGTGGCAGCATAGACATGTACTGCTCATCCCCATCTGTTTTCACAGAGCCAGACCTGTATTGATGTCTGAAGGCTCTTTTTGTCTACGCCTCTCTCTCCCCACTATCCTTCACAGCACTTCCCCAATAAATCTCTTGAATATTGAATTTCATTCTGGCAGATGCTTCTTAAAACACAGTGGACTCTAGTACTTTGGAAAATATCTTTCCATTACCTGGTAAGGTTGAACCTGGCATATTCTATAATGCAGCAATTTTACTCTAAAGTATGGCCTAAAAATATTTATACCATGAGAAATATACAAGAATGTTCATAGCAGCATTGCACCAAATAATAAAAACCTGGAAATAAGTCCAATTATTGATCACTGGCAGGAAAAGTAAATGAATTGTGGTTTATTCACACAATGATTACATTACAACCTGGGCTACTCTCTGTATGGCAGAACTCCAGGGAAGGAGACATTCACACAGGTTACGAACCAACTACAGATAGATGCATCAGCATGGAAACTCTCAAAAAGGACGAAGTGAATAAAAGAAGGAAATAACAGAAAATTCCCTAGAGTATGATTTCATTCAAAGCCCCAAACCAGGCAAAACTAGACAATACAACTGCTCAGGAATGTATGTATAAGCACAAAAACTAAGGAAGGAGTGGGGGTAATTCTATGATTTTGGGTATCTTAATTTTTATCTAGAAGATGGAAAAAACAAAGAGCAAAGGGATAATCAATACAAATTCCAAAGAAAAGTTACAACTGGGGCAAGGAAGGAGAGACAGGGCATACAGAGGGCTTCTAAATTACTGTTAATATTTCATAAGGTTGTTGCTGGGTAATTTTTATTAGGAGTAGTAGTAGCATTTTGTGTGCATGATATACTTCACAATATTTTGAAGGGGCTGGCACCTCCATGCCATAACAATTCAAAACAACCTTTTGGCGTATCTCTTCTTAAAACCAACTGCAATAACTCTCAGCATATGGTTTACTAGGTTGATACACTAAACCTGATTTGGGGAAAGGAAACAATAAGCAGTTGGTAATGACGATGTTCATATTTCTCCTTTTTACACAGGGTGAACATGTTCTCTGGAGAGCAGAGATAGTCACAACAGATAAAACAGGTGTGCTGCTCGATGCTTCCCTCAAGTCCCAATTAGTCATGCAGCAAAAGAAACACAAAATAAAGAAGGCATGTGTTTAAGTGGCTATAAAGGTAATTTTATAGAAATATCATGTGTGAATGCTTCCCTTTCAGAATCAGAGAATTTGAGGAGGTGAGTTTGTGAAGGAACTCTTTCACAAGACACGACTAGCAGAAACAACCCCATCTTTCTTCCTTCATTTTCACAGATGTAGTGTGTTTAGGTGGAAATGCTTCTTCTTCTTCTCCTTTTGTTTCTTTGTCAGCATTTTTGCAAGCAGGTAGAAGTGCTTCTTAACCAACCTTTAGGCCTCTTTCTGGCTATGGCCAGATGTAGGAGCTTCTTAACAAGCCCTTTAACATTCCCACTGCTTTGGGGTGAAGATGCTCTAGGAAGGTCTATATCAGAGACAATAATTCCCCGCCGTTGAATGAGAATGATCCAGAGTAATCCTGAAAAGATCGAATACATAGTTTCAAGCAGTCCAATGGCTCCAACTGCTATAATCATAGGCTCTCCTGTTAACTCCATTTTCTCGGTAATAATACCAAGAATGTATTTGCAGAATTATCCCATCAAAAGATAGGAAAACACAATTGTATTTCAACATATCTAATTTTGACAACAATCTCATGAAGCAGATACTTATCATCCCTGTTTTTACAGGTGAGAAAACTGAGGCACAAGAAGAGAAGTGACATGCCCAAGGGCACTCAGCTTATGAGTGGCATAGATCTCCTAGCACTGGATCACAGAACCCATTCACAGTCTCTGTCCCCTGCAGCATGCCACTTTCCATCTTCTGTGGTCTGTGGGCCCAAGTCTCTCTTAGCCATCCCTCTTTTCCATTCCCACCTACACTCACTTCAGTCAATCAGCCTGTCAGTACTTTTCTACTTGATTATTTGAAGAGCCTTTTGAAGCATCTCTCCACTCCCCGTCTCTGACCTCTGCTGTTCATCCATCACATTGTCCATTGACTGCATTCTCTGTGTAACCTCCATGCATCCCCACACCCAATTCTCATTCCCCAAGCTCATGTGGCATTTTGCTTGAACCACTTTTGAGTAGTGAGTTCATGCAGCATTGTATATGGTACAACTATCTCTCCCAATTATAATACTTCTTATAACATTCTAGGCAACACAAATTCACTTTTGGCCTTTTTAGTATCAGTGTTAGTTTTAGTCTCAGTACACAGGAATTAGGAGTCATTCCTACTGGCAATAATTTGAAGGGAAAAAAAGAGGGAATAAGAGGTAGAGAAATAAAAAGGGAAGTAAGTGAAAAGGCATCAAGAGTCTTGCAATGAAACCTGAGGAGGAAGAAAGAAAAGTTAAGGAAAGGTTAAACAAGGCCAAGATCAATACACTTGGTCTTGCTGTTTTCCCCATGCAGAGCCAAGGCCAAGACAGTGGTGGCTGACCCTGCCAAGTATAGCCAGGTATCTACTGATATAGTGCAGTAGTCCAGATATTAGAACAGTATACTAAGGAGGAAGCATAGGTAACTCCTCTACCACTGTAGAGTGTATGGCAAATAAAGGTTGTTCAACAGAGAAGAGACCCAGAGATGGAAGTCTCCACAGCCTTAGATCAACCTGGAGAGGCCCTGAACATGATTCATAACCTCAGTTCCCTTAATACTTTTTTTTCATAAGGTCTAAATTTTTTCAGGGATGAAGAATTTTGTATAATAAATATAATAATAGAAATACATCACATTTAATATTTCCTGTGTCCCAGACACTAGAATAAATGCTTTCTGTACATTATCCCATTAATCCTCACAACACAAATGAGTTAGGTTAAGAAAAGAAAATACCATTTTCTTCATTTGACAACAGAAGTAATATAGATTTTACAGATGTAGTGCCTTGCCTAAGGCTACACACTTGTAAGGGGAAGTTCTGGGATTCTAACCTAGAGGGCTGTGACTCTGAAGCTGGTAACTTCACCCATTAGTCTTTGCTGTTTCCCAGACTGTGCTCCAGAGAGAGACTAGGGTGGTAATGGGGTATATTGTAAGTGTTATGGGAGGGAAGGAAAGGGAGAGACTGTTTCAAACTGAGTAAATCCATGATGACCTTGAGGGGGAGGTAGGCTTCATTGAAATATACTGTCATTATAGGGGAGCATCTGTACTACTGCACTGTATCAGTAGATACCAGGCTACACTTGGTAGGGTCAGCACTGTCAATTTTCCTCCAGCCAGAGACCATCAAGAGCATAGTGTACTTCAACAAATCAGAATTACTGACTTGTTGCAATGAGGGTGACCACACATCGTGAGGAGGAATTGTATGGTGCTACAAGAAGAGGAGGACAGAAAGCACTTATAGGATTATCATAGGATCTGAGACTGCATTAAGTGTTTTAGGGGAAGGTTCAATGAAGTGGGACTCTGTTATGGACTGGATGCTGTGAGGAGTGGGAGTAATTCTATGATTTGAATATCTTAATTTTTATCTGGAGGATGGGAAAAACAAAATGAGAATAAGTCTATAACTGGTTAAAAAAAGTAGCAGGTACTCATATTAGCCAGGATAGTGGGATTTTTGGGTCAGTTTTGTGGTTTGGACAATCTTGTTTATGCCTGTGCTCAGACTTGTTAGTCTTGATCCATCAAAGCCACAGAGTGGCCTTATTTGATGTTGATGCTCTGTGTAATTGTTTATGCTTAACCAGCGAACATGAAGGCCTAGCTGTGAGTGCCCAACCAGCTCTCAGATGTCAGGGGTTACTTTTCTCTCTTTTAACACTTAACGTCTGTTCTTAGTCCTTGGGTCATGGATTTCAGCTAGTTAAAGCCAAATAGATACATTTAATGCGATAATACACACAAGAATGATAACATCACTTACTGAATGCCAGGTACCATGATAAGTACTCTGTACACAATGACTTATTTAATTCTATGCAATCAAGTAATGTTGTGTCAAATATTATTATCTCCATACTTTTTAAATTATTGTGGTAAAAACATATAACAGAAAACTTCCATCTAAACAGTTTTTAAGTACACAGTACAATAGTTTTAACTATATGAACATTGTTGTACAACAGATCCCTATTAAGTTTGCATCTTGCAAAACTGAAACTCCGTACCCATGGAACACCAACTCCTATGTACCTCTCTCTATAGCCCCTAACAACTAGTATTATACTTTCTTCTTCTATGAGTTTGACTACTTTGGACACCTCATATAGGTGGATTAATGCAGTGTTTTCCTGTCTGTGGGTGGCTTATTTCACTTAGCATAATGTCCTCTATAACATATCCTTAGCACAATACTTCATATGGTACAACTTGGATGAATTTGGAAGTTGTACAATATGACAAAATTTTCTTCTTCAAGGCTGAATAATATTTGATTGTATGTATGTACCACATTTTCTTTATCCATTTATCAAGCAGTGGACACTTAGATTGCTTCTGCTTCTTGGCTATTGTGAATAATGCTGCAATGATCATGGCTGTGCAAATATCTCTTTGATATTCTGTTTTCAATTCTTTCAGATACAAATCCAGCAGTGGAATTACTGGACCATATGGTAATTCTATCTTTAATGTTTTGAAGAACTTCTGCACTATTTTCCATAGTGACTGCATCATTTTACATTCCCACCAACAGTACAAAAGGATTCCAATTTTTCCACATTTTTCTCAACACTCATTTTCCATTTTTAAATAGTGGTCATCCTAATGGATGTGAAGTGATATCACATTGTAGTTTTGACTTGAATTTCCCGGATGATTACTGATGCTGAGCATTTTTACATATACTTGTTGGCCATTTGTATATCATCTTTAGAGAAATATCTATTCAAGTCCTTTGCCCATTATTAATTGAATTATTTGGTTTTTGTTGTTGAGTTGAGGAGTACTTGATATATTCTGGATATTAACCCCATGTCAGATATATATGCTCACAAATATTTTCCTTTCTTTTTTAAAAAAATTATTTTAATTTTAAGTTCCTAGATACATGGGCAGGATGTGCAGGTTCATTACTTAAGTAAATGAGTGCTACAGTGGTTTGCTGCACCTATTAACCCATCACCTAGGTATGAAGCCCTGCACGCATTGGCTCTTTATCCTGATGCTCTCCCTTCCCCGACTCTCCTAACAGGTCACAGTGTGTGTTGTTCCCCTCCCTGTGCCCATGTGTTCTCACTGGTCAGTTCCCACTCATAAGTGAAAACATGCAGGTTTGGTTTTCTGTTCCTGTGTTAGTGTTCTGAGTATCATAGCTTCCAGTTCCATCCATGTCCCTGCAAAGGACATGATCTTGTTCTTTTTATGGCTGCATAGTATTCCATGGTGTATATGTACCACATTTTCTTTATCCAGTTCATCATTGATGGGCATTTCAGTTGATTCCATGTCTTTGCTATTGTGAATACTACTGTAATGAACATACGTGTGCATGTATTTTTGTAGTATAATGATTTATATTCCTTTGGGTATATAACCAGTAATGTGATTGTTGGGTCAAATGATATTTCTGGTTCTAGATCTTTGAGGAATCACCACACCATCTTGTACAATGGTTGAACTAGTTTACATTCCCACCAATTGTGTAAAAGCATTCCTCTTTCTTCACAGCCTCACCAGCATCTGTTGTTTCTTGACTTTTTAATAATAACCATTCTAACTGCTGTGAGATGGTGTCTCATCGTGGTTTTGATTCGTGTTTCTCTAATGATTAGTGATGTTGAGCTTTCTTCATAAGTTAGTTGGGAGCATGTATGTCTTCTTTTGGTAAGTGTTCATGTCCTTTGCCTACTTTTGGGGTTGTTTTTTGATTCTTGTAAATTTAAGTTCCTTGTAGATGCTTGATATTAGGTCCACGTCAGATGGATAAATTGCAAAATTTTTTTCCCATTCTGTAGGTTGTCTGTTCACTCTGATGGTAGCTTCTTTTGCTGTGCAGAAGCTCTTTAGTTTAAGTAGATCCCATTTGTCAAGTTTTGCTTTGGCTTGCAAATATTGTCTTCCATTCCATGGGTTGATTATTGTCTTTGCAGTGCAGAAATTTTTAAGTTTGATGTCATTCTCTTTGTCTAATCTTTCATTTGCTTTGCTGTTGGTGTTGTATCCTAAAAAATTATTGCCCAGACCAATGTCATAGAGATTTACTCCTTTGTTTTCTTCTGGGAGTTTTATAGTTTCAGGTTATACGTTTAGGTCTTTAAGCAATCTTGAGTTACTTTTTGTACATTTTGTATATGTTTTAGGTAAGCATACAACTTCATTCTTTTGCATGTAAATATATAGTTTTCCCAACACCATTTGTTGGATAAATTATCTCTTCCCTATTGTGTAGTCTTGGTACCCTTGTTAAAGATCATTTGACTGTATGTTTATTTCTGAGTTCTCTCTGCTGTTCTATTGGTTTATATGTTTATCTTTATACCAGTATAATACTGTTTTGATTACTGTGGTTTGTAACATGTTTTGATATCAAGAAGCATGAAACTTTGAGCTTTCTTCTTTTCTTTTTTTAATTATACTTTAAGTTCTGGGGTACATGTGCAGAACATACAGGTTTGTTATATAGGTATACACATGCCATGGTAGTTTGCTGCATCCATCACCTCATCATCTATATTAGGTATTTCTCCTAATGCTATCCCTCCCCTAGCCCACCACCCCACTGCTATCCATCCCCTAACCCCTCACCCCCCAACAGGCCCTAGTGTGTGATGTTCCCCTCCCTGTGTCCATGTGTTCTCATTGTTCAACACCCACTTATGAGTGAGAATATGTGGTGTTTCATTTTCTGTTCTTGTGTCAGTTTGCTGAGAATGATGGTTTCCAGATTCATCCATGTCCCTGCAAAGAAAATGAATACATCCTTTTCTACGGCTGCATAGTATTCCTCCATGGTGTATATGTGCCACATATTCTTTATCCAGTCTATCATTGATGGGGATTTGGGTTGGTTCCAAGTCTTTGCTATTGCGGACAGTGTCGCAATAACATACGTGTGCATGTGTCTTTATAATTGAATGATTTATAATTCTTTGGGTATATACCCAGTAATGGGATCACAGGGTCAAATATAATTTCATTTCTAGATCCTTGAGGAATCGCCACACTGTCTTCCACAATGGTTGAACTAATTTACACTCGCATCAACAGTGTAAAAGCCTTCCTATTTCTCCATACCCTCTCCGGCATCTGTTGTCTGCTAATTTTTTAATGATCACCATTCTAACTGGCGTGAAATGGTATCTCAATGTGGTTTTGATTTGCATTTCTCTAATGACCAGCTAATAATGAGCTTTTTTTCATGTGTTTGTGTCTGCATAAATGTCTTCTTTTGAGACAGTTTCTTTGGCTGTACAGAAGTTTTTTAGTTTAATTAGATTCCATCTGTCAATTTTTGCTTTTGTTGCAGTTACTTTTGACATTTTTGTTATGAAATCTTTGCCTGTGCCTGTGTCCTAAATGGTATTGCAGCAATTTTCTTCTAGGGTTTTTATCGTTTTGACTTTTACATTGAAGTCTTTAATCCATGTTAAGTTAATTTTTATAAGGTGTAAGGAAGATGTCCAGTTTAAATTTTCTTCATATGGCTAGCCAGTTTTTCTAGCACCATTTATTAAATAGGGAATTCTTTCCCCATTGCTTGTTTTTGTCAGGTTTGTCAAAAATCAAATGGTTGTAGATGTGTGGTCTTGTTTCTGAGATGTCTATCCTGTTCCATTGGTCTATGTGTCTGTTTTTGTACCAGTATCATGCTGTTTTGGTTACTGTAGCCTCATAGTATAGTTTGAAGTCAGATAGCATGATGACTCCAGCTTTTTTTTTTTTTTTTTTTTTTTTTTTTTTTTTTTTGGGATTTTTTTTCTTTTATGGAAGTTTTTTTATTTAAATAGATTTTTATTTGAATTTTTTTTTAATT
>CAUYQU010075335.1:0-19762 GCA_963574635.1 Cheracebus regulus | reverse complement strand
GAGATTTTGGAGCTGAGACAATGGGGTCTTCTAAATAGACAATCATGTTGTCTGCAAATAGAGACAATTTGACTTTTTCTTTTCTTAATTGAATAACCTTTATTTCTTTTTCTTGCCTGATTGCTCTGGCTAGAACTTCCAATTGTCTAGCGCCAGATTTCAAAGGGAATGCTTCTAGTTTTTGCCTGTTCAGTATGGTACTGGCTGTAGGTTTGTCATAAATAGCTTTTATTATTTTGAGATACATTCCTTCAATACCTAGTTTATTGAGAGTTTTTAGCATAAAGGGCTGTTGAATTTTGTTGAAGGCCTTCTCTGCATCTGTTGAGATAATCATGTGTTTTTTCATTTGGTTCTGCTTATGTGGTGAATTACATTTATGGACTTGCATATGTTGAATCAGCCTTGTATCCCCAGGATGAGGCCTACTTCATCGTGATGGATAGACTTTTTGATGTGCTGTTGCAATTGGTTTGCCAGTATTTTATTGAAGATTTTTGCATCTATGTTAATCATGGATATTGGCCTAAAGTTTTCTTTTTTTGTTGAGTCTCTGCAGGGTTTTGGTATCAGGATAATGTTGGTCTCATAAAATGATTTGGGAAGGATTCCCTCTTTTTGGACTGTTTGGTATAGTTTCAGAAGGAATGTACCAGCTCCTCCTTGTATGTCTGGTAGAATTGGCTTTGAATCTGTCTGGACCTGGACTTTTTTTGGTTGGTAAACTATTAATTGCTGCCTCAACTTCAGCCTTTGTTATTGGTCTATTCAGGGTTTCGACTTCTTCCTGGTTTAGGCTTGGGAGGGTGCAAGTGTCCAAGAATTTATCCATTTCTTCCAGGTTTACGGGTTTATGTGCATAGAGTTGTTTGTAGTAAACTCTGATGGTAGTTTGTATTTCTGTGGAATCAGTGGTGATATCTCCTTTATTATTTTTTATTGCATCTATTCTATTCTTCTCTCTTTTCTTTTTTATTAGTCTGGCTAGCAGTCTATTTTGTTGATCTTTTCAAAAAATCAGCTCTTAGATTTATTGATTTTTTGAAGGGTTTTGTGTGTATGTATTTGTGTGTGTCTCTATCTCCTTCAGTTCTGCTCTGATCTTAGTTATTTCTTGTCCTCTGCTAGCTTTTGAGTTTTTTTGATCTCGCTCCTCTAGCTCTTTCAATCTTGATGATAGGGTGTCAATTTTAGCTCTTTCCTTGCTTCTCATGTAGGCATATTTAGTGTTATAAATTTCCCTCTAGACACTGCTTTATATGTGTCCCAGAGATTCTGGTACATTGTGTTTTTGTTCTCCTTGGTTTCAAAGAACATCTTTATTTCTGCCTTCATTTCATTGTTTATCTAGTTGACATTCAGGAGCCAGTTGTTCAATTTTCATGAAGTTGTGTGCTTTTGAGTTAGTTTCTGAATCCTGAGTTCTAGTTTGATTGCACTCTGGTCTGAGAGACTGTTTGTTATGATTTCCATTCTTTTGCATTTGCTGAGGAGTGATTTACTTCCAATTATGTGGTCAATTTTAGAGTAGGTGTGATGTGGTGCTGAGAAGAATGTATATTCTGTGGATTTGGACTGAAGAGTCCTGTAGATGTCTGCTAGTTCTGCTTGGTCCAGATCTGAGTTCAAGTCCTGGATTTCCTTGTTAATTTTCTGTCTCGTTCATCTGTCTAATATTGACAGTGGAGTGTTAAAGTCTCCCACTATTATTGTGTGGGAGTCTAAGTCTCTTTGTAGGTCATTAAGAACTTGCTTTATGTATCTGGGTGCTCCTGTATTGAGTGTGTATATATTTAGGATCGTTAGGTCTTCTTGTTGCCTGGATCCTTTACCATTATCTAATGCCCTTCTTTGTCTCTTTTGATCTTTGTTGGTTTAAAGTCCATTTTATCAGAGACTAGGATTGCAACTCCTGCTTTTTTTTGCTCTCCATTTGCTTGATAAATCTTCCTCCACCCCTTTATTTTTAGCCTATGTGTGTCCTTGCATGTGAGATGGGTTTCCTGAATACAGCACACCGATGGGTCTTGACATTTTATTCAGTTTTCCAGTCTGTGCCTTTTGATTGGGGCATTTCGCCCATTTACATTGAGGGTTAATATCGTTATGTGTGAATTTGATCCTGCCATTTTGATACTAGTCAGATATTTTGCTCATTAGTTGATGCATTTTCTTTGTTGTGTGGATGGTATTAACCATTTGGTACATTTTTGGAGTGGCTGTTACTGGTTGTTCCTTTCCTTGTTTAGTGCTTCTTCCAGGACCTCTTCTAAGGCAGGCCTGGTGGTGACAAAATCTCTCAGCAATTGCTTGTCTGTAAAGGATTTTATTTCTCCTTCACTTATGAAGCTTTGTTTGGCTGGATATGAAATTCTAGGTTGGAAGTTCTTTTCTTTAAGGATGTTGAATATTGGCCCCCACTCTCTTCTGGCTTGTGGGGTTTCTGCCGAGAGATCCACTGTGAGTCTGATGGGCTTCTCTTTGTGGGTAACCTGACCCTTCTCTCTGGCTGCCCTTAGCATTTTTTCCTTCATTTCAACCCTGGTGAATCTGACAATTATGTGCCTTGGGGTTGCTCTTCTTGAAGAATATCTTTGTGGTGTTCTCTGTATTTCCTGGACTTCAGTGTTGGCCTGCCTTGCTAGGTTGGGGAATTTTTCCTGGATAATATCCTGAAGAGTGTTTTCTAGCTTGGATTCATTATCTCCATCACATTCAGGTACACCTATCAAACGTAGATTAGATCTTTTCACATAATCCCATATTTCTTGGAGGCTTTGTTAAGTTCTTTTCATTCTTTTTTCTCTATTCTTGCCTTCTTGTTTTATTTCAAGTTGATCTTCAATCTCTGATATCCTTTCTTCGGCTTGGTTGATTTAGCTATTGAAACTTGTCAGGGTGGATCACCTGAAGTCAGGCGTTCGAAACTAGCCTGACCAACATGGTGAAACCCTGTCATTACTAAAAATACAAAAATTAGCCAGGCATGCTGGCAGATGCCTATAATCCCAGCTACTCAGGAGGCTGAGGCAGGAGAATTGCTTGAACCCAGGGGCGGAGATTGCAATAAGTCAAGAACGCTCACTGCACTCCAGCCTGAGCGACACAGCAAAACTCCATCTCAAAAAAAAAAAAAGAAAAGATAATTTTACTTCTTCCTTTTCAATTTAGATGCTTTTTATTTATATTTCTTGCCTAATTTCTCTGTGTAGAACTTTTAGTACTCTATTGAGTAGAAGTGGTGAAAACAAGTATCCTTGTCTTCTTCCTGCTCAAAGAGAAAAACTTTTAAATTTTCTCTATTGGGCATGATGTTAGCTGTGGGTTTTTAATATATGGCCTTTATTATGTTAATGTGGTTTTTTTCTGTTCTTAGACTAAGTGATCTTCTCATTAAAGTGTTTTTTTTGAAGCAAAGTCTTGCTCTATTGCCCAAGTTCCAGTAAAATGGTGTGATCTTGACTCATTGCAACCTCCACCTCTCAGGTTCAAGTGACTCTCCTGCCTTACCCTATTGAGTAGCTGGGTTTACAGGCACGCACCACCATGCCCGGCTAATTCTTGTATTTTTAGTAGACAGGGTTTTGCCATGTTGGCCAGGCTGATCTCGAACTCCTGACCTCAGGTGATACACTTGCCTTGGCATTCCAAAGTGCTGGATTACAGGTGTAAGCCACCAGTCCCGGCACAAATTTTATTTTAACACGCATAGCCCTGGAGAATTCTAGGAGGATTATACAATGACTCAATGTGGGTTTAAATGCTTACTCATATTCCCTTTTCTATAGGGAAGGGGAGATGGAGGAAAGATGGCAATTTGGAGGTTAGTAAATGATTTTGTAGGGGAAATGCATGGACTTGGAGAACACTCAGTGGTTTGAAACAGGAACCGTTGGGTCTACTGGGCAGAGGCTGTTGGTAAATGACTCTTTTTAAATTACTGAATTGGACTGAAATAGAAGAATGATTTGTGACAAAAGTCTGTCCAGGTGTGTTGACAGATTTTAGTCATCCTTCCTGTGATATGAGTTAAGTTAACGGGAACACGGAAAAGGGACCAGAGGTCACTGTTTCCTTCTTTGGCAGATCTGGACCTTAGACAGGTAAGAGAACTTCCAAGAACAACTTCTTCCAGTGTCTGCTGGCCTCCAGGAGCCTTTAATTTGAAATAACTGGCATATCAGAGTGCCATATTTTTGGGTGTCCATTTCTGAGCCCCGCTATTTCCCTGATTGAAACTTCCCTAATGCTTCATACACAAAAAGTTGACTTGGTAGTTGTGGACAGAAAAACTGAGTTAGCTGAATGGCAAAGGATCTCATTAAACCAGTCTTCTCACTTCTGGGAAAAGATTAGTCTGATTAAGTAGTTTTGTCTTATTTCAGGTGATGGCTTTGTAGTTGGGGTCTTAAAGCTATGACTCTATATATAATGCAGACAAAAAGATCTATAATAAGAGCCATTTTTACAGAAGTGGAAGAAAAACAAAGGTTAATGTTTGAAGTAGTTTACAAACCAGTTTCTTCTAGAGTGTGGAGGACAGCTGAGAATATCAGCAGCAATCTGACAGATTTCTCTGGATTGTAGCTTGTGTGCAAAGTTTGCCCATTTATAAAATGTTGCAGTGATTTTTCTTTAAAGCCAAGTTGGCTAGTATCAGCTTACAGTGCCTTAGGAAAAAGGAAGTTTTAACATTTAGTGATTCCAAGTCAGAAATGTAGGAGGAAAACTGCAAATGCTAGTCTGTAGAATCGAAGCCAGATTTTAGTAGGCCTAACAATTTAAGATTTAGTTTAGATTACAGGCAAATAAAAACATCTGAGGAAAAAAGAAAAAACAATGATCTGGAATCTAATTATAGTTTCCCGTTTTTTTCTTTCCTGAAACATGATTTTTCTCTCTTCAGTCCCCCATTTCTACCAAGAATAAATAAAAGTAAAGTCATTTTATTTGCATATTAAGTTTTGATCTTATTATTTTACTTGGCCTGATTATTTGCATAAAGTGCATTAAGAATACTGATTTGCAACACGGGTTCTTTTTAAGTTCACTTCGCTGGAACTTTTCATAAGGAATCTCAGATTAGGCTTTTAGAAACCTCTTCAGGTTGGAAGCTAAGCCAAGGACTGGACTTGCTCTTAGATTGTGTCAGTAATACTTGTACAAATTGGTGAATTTCTCTCTTCTCAAGGTCCCCAAAATAACTTGAGGTTCCTGGGACGTCAGAAAGTGACATTCTTTACTTATCAAAAGCCCAACATGTGAAACATGTATTTAAGATATTAGACCAGTTTTTTCAAAAACTTCTATTGGCTTCATAATATCAGCCTCAGTTTCTTAAAGCTGCCTGGTCATATCTGAAAATATGGCATTTCAGTCAAAACTTTGGTAAAATAACCAGGGTCTCCAATTGTGTTCTGTGGCAAAAGGGAACAGATTCTTATTGAACTTATTCAAATAACTATTTTGCCATGAAATGAAAATACTCACAAATAGTTTCCAAATTCTGGATAGATCGAGTAGAGAGAAAAGTGAATGTTTCAATTTTGTTCAAAAAAGTACACTTGACCCAATTTCCGTAAAGCTTAAGAGAACAGTTTCCTTAACTCTGTAAAGCAAAACATAAAAATAATCAGCAATATTTTCTATTTATTTATTTATTTTTTGAGACAGTCTTGGCCTGTCACCCAGGCCAGGTTCAAGCAATTCTCCTGCCTCTGCCTCTCTAGTAGCTGGGATAATAGGCATCCACCAACCCTCCTGGCTAATTTTTTGTTTCTTCAGTAGAGACAGGGTTTTGCCATGTTGGCCAGGCTGGCCTCGAACTCCTGACCTTGTGATCTGCCTGCCTTAGCCTCCTAAAGTGCTGGGATTACAAGTGTGAGCCACCAGTCCCCACTGCAAATCAGCAGTACATCTTTAAGATGTACACACTGAAGTGGCATTGCCGGATCATATGGAAATTCCAGTTTTAATTTTGTGAGGATCTGCCATACTGTTTTCTGCAGCAACTGCACCCTTTTTCATTCCCACCAATAGTACACAACTGTTCCAGTCTTTTTGCTACAAATAGCATTTATTTTTCTTTTATGTAATCTTTTTTTTCTTTCTTTCTTTTTTTTTTTTTTGAGACTGGCTCTCACTGTATCACCCAGGCTGGAGTGCAGTGGTCTGATCTTGACTGAGACCACAGATGTGCACCACCACACCTAGCTAATTTTTTTAAAAAGAATGTTGTAGAGACAGGGTCTCCCTGTTGCCCAGGCTGGCCTCAAGAAATTGAAAAGGATACAAATCAGGATTTGCTCACTCTTGGCCTTTATAACAGTGAATTTTAGAAGACAACGAAGACTTTAGGGAAAGGGTCGTGATGCCAGAATGTACATATATGTATATATGTATGTGTGTGTACATATATATGCACACATATGTGTATGCACACACACACATATATGAAGACAATAGTAACTTATTCTCAAGTTTGTGACATCTCAGCGAATCATCCCAGTATCTTGAGGAAATTTCTAGAAAATATATGCAGATGACCAAGATATAGATGACAAGTAAGACCTCTGGAAGAGGAAGTTGTAGCTAACAGATCAGAGGAATCCTCATGTACTCAGGCTGGGGCCTGGAATCAAGAGCGCCAGCTGAAGGGCCATGTAGGGGGCCGTGTGGGGGGCCAAGCCTGGCCCTCAGCACGTCCTTCACCACTGCCTCTTCCGCAGCTCTCGCCTCACTTTCCAGTGCCAGGAAATGGGCTTGTTGTAGCCCATCCTTCAACTCTCAGTTCAGAGGAAACCTTCTGCACGTTTAGTGGCCACTTAAAGCAGGAATGAATAGTGTTCTCTTCCAGTCCTAACAATGGCTACGTGGGTCACTGTGTTAAGAAACTGAACCAGGAGAATTACTGTCAAAAGGTATTGCCCTGCACAAAAGCAGAATGACGTAGTGCAACCTAATTGCCCTTTTTTTCTGCCATGGAACATGAATGATGGTTTTCTGTGTCTTTAAAAGTCATACTGAGAGTCCTGTCATTGAGGTTTAATTGGGGAAGACTACTAAACCACCAATAACAGATATGATGTCAAGAAATTGTTCCTCTTTGGCCTTTCAAAGTGTTAGGATTACAGGCATGAGCCACTGTGCCTGGCCTGAAACAATCTTTAAGTAACCTCTAAATTACACAAAATTACTTCTCCTTTAACAAAACCACATGCTCATGCCTTCCTCATAAACTTTCTCACCAAAAACATACCTTGCCTTTTTTTTTGTATACACTTTTCATACTAAATTGTATACCTCATTTTCAGTGGTTTTAATTACATATGTTAATTATAATTTTAACTCTTGTATCTTGATTTTTTTTTTTTGAGATGGAGTCTCACTCTGTCACCCCAGGTTGAAGTGCAGTGTCATGATCTCAGCTCACTGCAACCTTTGCCTCCCAAGTTCAAGTGATTCTTCTGCCTCAGCCTGCCGAGTAGCTGGAACTATAGGTGCATGCCACCATGCCCAGCTAATTTTTTATTTTTACTAGAGACGGGGTTTCACCATATTGGCCAGGCTGATCTCGAACTCCTGACCTCGTGATCCACCCACGTTGGCCTTTCAAAGTGCTAGGACTATAGGCATGAGCCACAATGCCTGGCCAAGATCTTAATTTTTAGTGAAAATGTAGGAAGGAAATATTTTATATCAGTATTTGTAAATGAAAACTATTTTATAATTCTTAAAAATATTTCCTCAATTTTTCATGTTTATCAAGAGATTCAAATGTATTTATCTTTTCTATATCACATGAAAATGAGGTATCAGAGTATTCAAACTTAAACTTATGCTTAATTATGCTTAATAATTGATGTGTCAGTATTTTAACTTAGAAATAACACAGATATTTCATGATTACAATTAATATAACATGACTTTAAGACTTTAAGAGTGTCAATTACTAAAAAGATTTTTGAGACCGTAAGTTTATTTATAAACATTTACTCCATTTGTGTTTACCTAATTTACTCATTTCTAACAGTTATGTCTGAACTGCTCATGAAAAGCAAAAGTAGCCATTTAAGCTTTTTTTTGTTTGGTTGTTTATTTTTTTTGACAGCAAAACCAGGCCAACCCTAAATCAGCCAATCTCATCTTAAAGGCCTTTAAGATACTGGACAGAGGTATCCTCCTCAATACTCTATCCCCCAGGTTGTCCTGGATCCAAATGCCCATGGGCATCCAGGATGGTTATTTAAAAAAGTGTCCATCTGGGTCCTGGATTTACACACCACGTATAAAGCCCAGACAGAGGACAGAACTACAAAGATGGTGCCTGGAGGATCTGACCTCTCCCAGCATGGCCAAGAGGAAGAGCTGGATCTGGGAGGATAAGGCCCTATTGAGCATGGTTCCGCCCTGCAGCTGGTAGCCCAGGTGCTGTGGACACACATATATCTTCGGGCTTCATCATGGCAATCTTTATAGGCCCCAAGATCTAGAAACTCAAAACCAAAACCATAGGCTCACAGTAAGATGTGTGCAAGGCTTTGGGGGAACCCATCCTCCATCCATAGTAGCTTTAACTCACAGGCAAATCAAACAAGTATCAAAAATATCATGAAAGAGACAATTTTATGATCTGACTACATTTGGCAGAGACAGCACAAACCTGCCTGACCAGTAGCCCCAGGCAAAAATGTATAAATTAAATTCTGAAGACATTTTTATTTTATTTTACCAATAATTTTAAAACAGTTTTAT
This sequence comes from Cheracebus regulus, assembly GCA_963574635.1. Classification (NCBI taxonomy): domain Eukaryota; kingdom Metazoa; phylum Chordata; class Mammalia; order Primates; family Pitheciidae; genus Cheracebus; species Cheracebus regulus. The sequence goes on along the minus strand of CAUYQU010075335.1, from coordinate 11,008 downwards.
TTAACAAAGATTAAGATCACATGAATCTGAAAAGCTTTTAACTTATTTACTTAATTTATATGTGTTTTTATTTTCAAGTCAATTCATGACCATTAGACAATATACAAGCATATGATAGAAATATAAATGTATGTAGAAATAAAATACAGAACACACAGGTATGTATCCAAAAGCCAGAGATCAGGGGGCTTAACACAGCAGAGAGCAAAGCTTTAGACCTGAGAGAAACCTGCCCATACCTCTTGGGGCTCTGTGATGGAGACAGGAAACGCACACACACCACATAGAGGCCAGTGGCACCTTTTTTGTGTGTCTTCAAAGGGTCACAGGGTCCTCTTGTGAGGGCCAAAGTCCTGGTTAGATGCCTTAGGGTAGTATTAAAGGTGGCAAAAGAAAGGCGAAGTAGAAGTGAGTGGAAAAACAACTCATAGAGAAGCCCATTGGGAATATTTTAAACTTTCCCAGAAAGATCAATAAAATTTTACCTTTTTTTTCAGTAAAAATCATTCCAATAAGGAAGCAAAAAGAAGGACCAAATGTATAACTTTTTAAAAGAGCTCCAGTTGACTGGAAAAACAAATAAAAACAAACCCAAAACAAAATAAAACACAACAAAAACCAACCCAAGGTTGAAAGAAGAAAGAAGATCCAAAAGGGAAAAGTCTTTGAAAAAAATAAAACAAAGCACAGCCGGGTATGGTGGCTCACGCTTGTAATACCAGCTTGCCCGGGTGGGTCTTGAACTCCTGATCTCACGATCCACCCGCCTCAGCCTCTCAAAGTGCTGGAATTACAGGCATGAAGCCACTGCGCCCAGTCTCTTTTGTTTCTTCTTCTTCTTTTTTTTTTAAGTAGAGACAGGGTTTTACCATGTTGGCAGGCTGGTCTTGAACTCCTGACCTCCTGATCTGCCTGCCTTAGACTCCCAAACTGCTGGGATTATAGGCATGAGCCACAGTGTCCGGCTTCTCTTTTGTTTCTTATATAAGTACCAATAACATAGCTAATTAAGGCAACATCCTTCTAAAAAGTTTTCATTAAAATATAGCCAGCTTATTTATTGCAAAGCAACTGAAGCGAATCAGCCTTTTTCATGGAAAGTGCCAGAGTTAACTTTCCAAGTTTACAATACCATGAATGCAAGAGGCATTTTAAAACTGGGTTCAGACGATGTAGCCCTCATGATTCTGCAAAAATTCACTCTCAGAAATATGCTAAGGTAGCAAAAGACTCTTGTTACCACAGATGGCTCAGGGTGCCATTTCTGTGTGCAGCAGTGCCTCAGTATCCCACAAAGTTGTGGGGTCTGCCACTCATAGACCCCTAATCTGTTGCACCAGCAGGCCCTCCTGGGTTTGGACTTTTCCAGAAATAACCAGGTGACATGTGTTGAGACAACATAGGCCCCTTATAGGTAGGGCAAACTCCACTGAGAATGTGGCGTATTCAAACCTAAGAGTGTGTGGCTTAATATCTTAGGCGTCTAGGGTTCTAGCCTTTTCTAACTGGCCACGTTATTTCCCGATAATCATACTCCCCAGATGGTGAAAAACAAGAGTGAGTCCTCCCACTGGTAACAAGTCAAGTTCTCACAAAAACAAAACAAGTTATAACGGGAACCTCATCCAGTTTTTATTTCAAGGACCCACGGTGCGGTTGTACAATTATACATTGGTCTGATGAAACTATAAACATCACCAATCACACATGGACACAGGGAGGGGAACATCACACCCCGGGGCCTGTCTGGGGTGAGGGGCTAGGGAGGGATAGAATTAGGAGAAATACCTAATGTAGATCATGGGGTGATGGATGCAGCAAACCACCATGGCATGTGTCTACCTATGTAACAAACCTGCAGGCTCTGTACATGCACCCCAGAACTTAAAGTATATATTAAGAAATCACCAGTTTGTCAGGGGCCAGCTCAGATAAGGGGCTTATAGAGACTTTAGACCCATGTTCTATCCTATGACACTCCTCTTTATGACAAAACAACACGTAAAGACAAAGACAATGGAGACACAAAATCTATTTCTGGGAGAAAGAAGATAAGACGATTATTTTAAGACAATATGAACATTTATACAATAAAGTACACCAGAGTTGCTACACCGAAGACCAATCAAAAACTATTTTCTCCTGTTAATATTACATATGGAAAGACAGACAAACTGATGATTTTTCTATCTGCTCACCAGAGACCGAGATTCTGATTGGAAAGAATTTCTTACCCTTCTGCCGGCTTGCAGGGTCCCGGGTTCCCTGAGAGCAATTTTCAGAAGAGCAAAGCAGCGTTGGTAGCCCTGCTCACTGCGCCAAAGCTGTTGGAGCCAAGGGAAAACTTTCCTTTTGCTCTCTGAAGGTTCACTGAAAATCAAATGACAACAAGCAGATTAATAGAAGAAAAGGCACGCAAATTTTATGTTAATGCGCATAGCAGAGGGAAATTGTAGGAGGATTACTCAATAACCGGATGGGGTAGAGATACTTATACACCGCTTTTCATAGGGAAGAAGAAATGGGGGAAATGTGACAAGTTGGGGTATAGAAAATGATTTTTAGCGGGAAATGAATGGACTTGGAGAACTTACAAAGGCCCGGAACAAGGTCTGTTGAGCGTGCAGAGCAGAAAATGACTGCGAAATGATTTTCTTTGAAATACTGAAATAGAAGGCAACGGTCTGTGACAAAAGTCTGTCCAGGTGTGTCTTTCTTCCTTTGGTATGAATTAAGGTACTGCAAACACAGGAAAAGGACCAGAGGTCATTGTTTTCTTCTTTGGCAGTTCCAGACTTTAGGCAGATAAAGTAACTCCAGAGATCTAATAGTGCATGTTGGTTGCCAAGGGCTTTTAAATTATTTTAATTTAAAATAATCTTCAGGCCAGGCACGGTGATTCATGCCTGTAATCCCAGTGCTTTGGGAGGGCGAGATGGGAGGATCACCTGAGGTCAGGGGTTCGAGACCAGCTTGGTCAACATGGTGAAACCCTGTCTCTACTAAAAATACAAAAATTAGCTGGGCGTGGTGACACATGCCTATAATCCCAGCTACTCAGGAGGCTGAGGCAGGAAAATTGCTTGAACCTGGGAGGCAGAGGTTGCAGTGAGCTGAGACCGCACCACTGCACTCCAGTCTGGGCAACAAGAGCAAAACTCCATCTCAAATAAAATAAAATAAAATAATCAGCATACCAAGGTGCTATATTTTGTGGAATTGATTTCATAGGTCCAACACTTCTGTGAAGATCTTTGTGAGAGACTATTCTAAAATAGAGTAGTTCATATGACTTTTTTTTTTTTGGAGATGGAGTCTCGCTCTTGGTTTACTGCAACCTCTGCCTCCCAGGTTGAAGCAATTCTCCTGCATCAGCCTTCTGAGTAGCTAGGATTACAGGAACAAGCCACCACACCTGGCTAATTTTTTCATTTTTAGTAGAGATGGGGTTTCACCATGTTGGCCAGGCTGGTGTTGAACTCCTGATCCGTCCACCTTTGCCTCCCAAAGTGTTGGGATTATAGGCGTGAGCCACCGCGCCTGGCCTCATGGGACTTTTTAAAAGATGACTTCCACAAGGTAGAACAATACATTGTCAATTCTTTGCTTTTTGCTTTTCCTTTATTTTTTATTTAACATTTGAATGGTGCAGCAAAGATGGACTGAACTGACTATAGTCTATTTTCCCATTGATCACAATTAGACCCTCTGGACAAAATATGAAGTAAACTTCTGGTAAATCTTAAAGTAAGCAACATCAGGTGAATTTCAAGTCTAAAGTCAAAATTTGAATAGTGATACATAGGAGGTTGAGGTTTGCAATTTTTTTCCTCCCTTCTTTTCTGATTATGACCTCAAGCTCATCTAAATCCTAGAACAGTGTGATAGGTACAAAGTAAAAAGGTCTTCTTTCTAGCCAAAAGACTGGAAAAAGTTATTCTTGCATATTAGAAATTGAAGACGTTCTCTATTTTTCTTTTTCCTCTCCTTTCTCTTCTGGCTCTACTCTGAAGTCAGTCGTAGCTGTGACACTGCCCTGACACAAAGGTGGTGGCCCAGGTACCTAAGGCCCTGAAAGAAGGACTCCTGGCGAGAGGGGCTAGGAGACAGAACTAGGACAAATGTTTGAAGAATGTGGGAGGAATGCCCACTATTTCCCTCGTCTTCTATCACTTCACCCTAAAGCTGACTCCAGTTGTGCATGATCGCACACCAGTGCAGAAGGTTAAAGCTCTGAATTATCGCATCTTTCTGAACAAATAAACTGGAAGAAAGGCCCCAGGGCATGCAAGCATGTGGGAGGAAAAAAAAAAAAGCAGAGCACCAAAAAATGGCATCCCCTAATTCTAGTATAAACTAATATAAGTTTTAGGCTTTATATCGAACTGTGCATACACAGAATAGATCCAAAGAAAAGTAGTCTATATTTCAAGAACTGAACTATGATATAAATGACTGCTGAAGTCTCAGACTAAATCTTAAGTGCTTCTGTGCTATTTGGGTCTGCCTGGGGCATGACTCAAATAGCATAGAAAAAGCACTGAAAGGCTGGGTGCGGTGGCTCACGCCTGTAATCTTAGCACTGTGGGAGGTCAAGGCTGGTGAATCATGAAGTCAGGAAATTGAGATCATCCTGGCTAACATGGTGAAACCCCATCTCTTCTAAAAATACAAAAATTAGCTGGGCATGGTGGCATGTGCCTGTAACTCCAGCTACTCAGGAAGCTGAGGCAGGAGAATCGCTTGAAACAAGGATTCTGAGGTTGCAGTGAGCTGAGATTGTGCCACTGCACTCCAGCCTGGTGACAGAGTGAGACTCTGTCTCAAAACTCAAAAAAAAAAGAAAGCTTTCAATGAAAGCTGAACTGACTTTGAATTACTGTCCATAGGAGATGAGACAGAACTATGGTCTGATTGCTTCTCAGGCTATTGGCTAATAACCATGGTCTGAACTTAAACAGTCTGATTGCCTGCTAAAACAAATTCTAAAAATCAGCATTCACCAGAAAAGTTTAGAAGGACAGTAGTATTAAAAATACTAAAGACAGGCCAGGCACGGTGGCTCGCATATGTAATCCCAGAACTTTTGGAAGCTGAGGAGGGCAGATCACCTGAAAATGGAAGGTCAAGACCAGCCTGACCAACATGGAGAAACCCCGTCTTTATTCAAAATACAAAATTAGCCAGATGTGGTGGCACATGCCTGTAATCCTAGCTACTTGGAAGGCTGAGTCATGAGAATCACTTGAACCTGGGAGGCAGAAGAGTCGGAGGTGAGCCGAGATCATGCCATTGCACTCCAGCCTGGGCAACAAAAGCAAAACTCAGTCTCAAAAAAAAATTGCTAAAGATATAATCCAATAGTAACATGGCATTTAGAGAACCATGGAAATCTGACCTAAATTCAAGGAAAAATGCAATCAGTAAGCATTAATACTGAAAGTATGCACATTATAACCATCTTCCATTAGGTAAATGTGAATATCCTTTAAAATTAATTAAAAAGATTATCATCAAAAAAATTAAAAATATAAACCAAATGCAAAATTATAGAGTACAAAAGAAATACAGTACTTCAAATTGAAAATATACTTTATTGGCTCGGTATCAGAAAAAAGTTGACAGAGGAGAGAGACAGTATTCTTGAATACAAATCAATAGAAATTATCCAGTCTAACACCAAAGAGAAAAATTAATTTTAAAAGGAAAAAACAAGGCTGGGCGTGGTGGCTCATGCCTGTAATCCCAGAACTTTGGGAGGCCAAGGCGGGCAGATCACCTGAGGTCAGAAGTTTGAGACCAGCTTGGCCAATATGCTGACATCCTGTCTGTACTAAAAATACAAAAATTAGTTGGGCGTGGTAGTGAGCCCCTGTAATCCCACCTACTCTGGAGTCTGAGGCAAGAGGATCACTTGAACTCGAGAGATGGAGGTTGCAGTGAGCTGAGATCACACCACTGCACTCCAGCCTGGGTGACAGGGTGAGACACTGTCTAAAAACAAAACAAAACAACAACAACTACTACAAAAAAAAGAGAAACTTCTGCATAACAAAGGAAACAATAAAGTTAAGAGACAACTTACAGAATGGGAGAAAATATTTGCAAACTATACAGCTGACAAGGGGTTAATAACTAGAATGAATGTATTAGGAGCTCACACAAGACAATAGCAAAAAGCAAACAATCATTAAAAATGGGCAAAATATCGGAACAGACACATCTCCAAAGAAGATATACACATGGCCAACAGGTAAAAGAAAAACGTTCAGTATCACTAGTTATCAGGAAAATGTAAATCAAAACCACAGTGAGCTATCTCACCCCAGTTAAAATGACTGTTATCAAAAACACAGAAAATAATAAATACTGGAGAGAATGTGGAAACAGAGAAATGCTCCTGCACCATTGGTGGGGATGTAAATTAGTACAGCAACTGTGGAAAACAATATGGGGTTCCTCAAAATACTAAAATTAGAACTACTCCTATATGATCCAGCAATTCCACTACTGCGTATATATTCAAAAGAAAAGACATCAGCGTTGAAGAGATATGTGCAGTGTTATATTTATTGCAGTGCTGTCCACAATAGCTAAGATATGGAGTCAACCTAAGTATCAATAGATGAATGGATAAAGAAAATGTGGTATAAGGCCGAGGCGGGTGGATCATGAGGTCAAGAGATCGAGACCATCCTGGCCAACATGGTGAAACCCTGTCTCTACTAAAAATACAAAAAAAATTAGCTGGGCCTGGTGGCATACACCTGTAGTCCCAGCTACTCAGGAGGCTGAGGCAGGAGAATTGCTTGAACCCGGGAGGAGGAGGGTGCAGTGAGCCAATGTTGTGCCATTGCACTCCAGCTTGGTGCCTGGTGACAGAGTGAGACTCTGTCTCAAAAAAAAAAAAAAAGAAAATGTGGTATAAAGAAAAAAAAAGAAAATGTGGTATATATGCACAATGGACTATTATTCACTCATAAGAAAAGTAAAACCTTGTCCTTTGCAACAACATGGATGTAACTGGATGACATTATGTTAAGTGAAATAAGTCAAAAATAAAAAGACAAATGTTGCATATTCTCACTCATATATGGGACTGAGAAAAATTGATATGATGGAGGTAGTGAATAGAATGATGATTCCCAGAGGCTGGGAAGGATAGTGCAGAGCAGGGAGAAAGGGGGATGGTTAATGGGCCCCAAAATGCAATTAGCTATAAGAAACAAGATCTAGAGTTCAAGACCAGCCAGGCCAACATGGTGAAAACCCGCCTCTACTAAAAATACAAAAAAATAGGGGGGCGTGGTGGCGGGCGCCTGTAGTCCCAACTACTTGGGAGGCTGAGACAGGAGATGGAGGCTGTAGTGAGCCAAGATTGCAGTACTGTGCTTTAGCCTGGGTGGCAGAGCAAGACTACATCTCAAAAAATATATATATCTAGTGTTTGGTAGCACAGTAGGACAGTTATAGTTAACAATAATTTATTGTCTATTTCAAAATAACTAGAAGAGTAGATTTGTGATATTCATTCAGAAAACACAGAAATGATCAATGTTGGAGGTAATGGATATCCCGATTACCCAGCTGTGACCATTACACATTGTATGCTTGTATCACAGGTGCCCCATAAATATGTACAACTATTATGTGTCCTTTTTTTTCTAATTAAGAAAGTGTTTACCTGGGTTTCCCCACCAGCAGTGTTTATAAAGTTGTTTTTATTTTTATTTTTTTTGAGACAGAGTTTTGCTCTTGTAGCCCAGGCTGGAGTGCAATGGCATGATCTCAGCTCACTGCAACCTCCGACTCCTGGGTTCAAGCTATTCTCCTGCCTCAGCTTCCTGAGTAACTGGGATTACAGGAGCCTGCCACCATGCCCAGCTAATTTTGGGGGGATATTTGTCAGTAGGGCTCCCCACCACACCTGGCTAATTCTTGTACTCTTAGTAATGATGGCATTTTACCATGTTGGCCAGGCTAGTCTTGAACGCCTGACCTCAGGTGATCCACCCACCTGAGCCTCCCAAAGTGCTGGGATTACAGGCATGAGCCACCTCACCTGGGAAAGTTAAAACTTCTAAATGTTTTTTCCCTTATATTTTCCTGGGAGCTAAGACATTATAACCCTTTTATCTTTGCCTGTGAAAGAGGATCCAGTAGTAAGGACCTTCTTAAGATAAAACTTAGGTAGGCCCAAATGAGACTGTGTTGCTAGAACAAATAAATCCCATTCTCATCCCACAGGTACCGGCAAATTCCCTTCTCTTCTTGATTGTTGCCTTTTTGAAGAACAAGCTGAGTGCAAATCATGGCTGTGGGTTACGATTCCTCAGCACTTTATTCTATATGAGTCTCTACTTGCACTAATTCCCATAAACGAGAACAAATAAATCCCTCCTGGAATGGGCCAATGGCTGGATGGGATGGACATTACTAAACCATCAAAAAGTTGTTTTCTACCCAGATGTATGACTAGAACCAAGTTCTGAAGCTTTATGGTAATTCTTAATGCTCGTGATATTTCTGGTACCCATTTAATCAGGACATTTTAATTTTTTATTTTATTTATTTTTTTATTTTATTTATTGTATTTTTTTTTCTTTTTTTGTTTTTTGAGACACAGTCTTGCTCTGTTGCCAGGCACCAGGCTGGAGTGCAGTGGCGTGATCTCAGCTCACTGCAATCTTTGCCTCCCGGGTTCAAGCAATTTTCCTGCCTCAGCCTCCCGAGTAGCTGGGACTACAGGCGCGCACCACCACACCCAGCTAATTTTTGTATTTTTGAGTAGAGACAGGGTTTCACCATGTTGGCCAGGATGGTCTCGATCTTTTGACCTCATGATCCACCCTCCTTGGCCTCCCATATTTATTATATTTTATTTGAGACAACCTGTAGCCCAGGTTGAAGTTCAGTGGTGTGATCTCGACTCACTGTAATCTCTGTCTCCTAGACTCAAGCTATCCTTCTGCCTTAGCCTCCCAAGTAGCTGGGACTACAGGCGCATGCCACCACATCTGGCTAATTTTTCTGCTTCCTGTAGAGATGGAGTTTTACCATGTTGCCCAGGCTGGTCTCCAACTCCTGGGCTCAAGTGATCTGCCCACCTTGGCTTCCCCAGGTGTGCTGGGATTCCAGGCATGAGCCACTGCACCTGGCCACATTTTAAGATTCTTTTCCAAATTATGAATAGTTTTAAATCAGCAAAGAGAACAAGATAGAATAGCAAAAATACAGTGTCATATGGCTTCAGATATATTTTTAAGACATGAAACATTACACGCTTTCAGAACACTGCAGACCTATTAGAAACAAATCATTACAGCCACAACTGAAGCACCATGCATCTCCCTTGCTCCATAAAAGAAAGCATTATTGTGATTTTAGTGTCTCATTCCTGTACATAATTTTATTCTCTTGCTACTACAGATATGAATCTATAAAATCTATACAGTATTGTTTTACAGATTTCAAATATATATTCTCTGGATGTATTTTTCATTCAGTATTATGTTTCACAGAATACTAGAAGTTAATGAATATAACACTAAAGCACCTATAATCCCAGCACTTTGGGAGGCCGAGGAGGGTGGATCACGAGGTCAAGAGATCGAGACTATCCTGGTCAACATGGTGAAACCCTGTCTCTACTAAAAATACAAAAAAATTAGCTGGGCATGGTGGCATGCACCTGGAGTCTCAGATACTCGGGAGGCTGAGGAAGGAGAATTGCTTGAACCCAGGAGGCGGAGGTTGTGGTGAGCCGAGATTGCGCCATTGCACTCCAGCCTGGGCAACAAGAGCGAAACTCCATCTCAAAAAAAAAATAAAAATAGAAAAATAACACCAAAGCATTCATTTTTATTTTTGAATTTATTTTGTTGCATATTATAATTTATATCTATATTCAAACATTTATGTGGTTCTACTGTTTTGTTCTTATTAATAATGCTGCAGTAAATATATACATGTTTACAGCAATGTTTTCCGAACTATGAATTTTGTCCAAGTAGAGGTGAACTGCCTTTGTAAAATGATGACTAAGTTAGTGAAAAAAATCTAACTTACCCCACTCCACCTGCTTCTAACCTCCAAGCTGCCCTTGTTCATTCCTGGGCATAAGATGCACTAACTTTGGGAACAACTTAATTTAAACTTTATAGTTTAAAACAAAGACGAGGCCGGGTGCAGTTGCTTACTCCAGTAATCCCAGCACTTTAGGAGGCTGAAGTGGGTGGATCACTTGAGGTCAGGAGTTTGAGAGCAGCCTGACCAATATGGTGAAACCCTGTCTCTACTAAAAATGCAAAGATTAGCCAGGCATGGTGGCACATGCCTGTAACCCCAGCTACTCAGGAGGCTGAGGCAGGAGAATCACTTGAACCCAGGAGGCAGAGCCTGCAGTGAGCTGAGATTGCACCACTGCACTCCAGCCTGAGTGACAGTGAGACTCAGTCTCAGAAAAAAACCAAACCAAAAACAAAAAAAGAGAAAGAAAAACAAAACAAAAAAAAACAAAATTGAGAACAGCCCTTTCCCAAAGCAGATCTCCTTCTTGCCTGGGAACTAGACTGCCTTTGTAGGACCAACATTAGCCACAAGATTAGAAATTATGGTTTAGGAGTCAGGTAGGTGGAGGCTACAAGATTCTGACCCTCCCTAAACTGCTCCTAAGATCAGTGCTTGAGATATTTTTCAGACTCTGCACTTGATGGATCAGCTGGTACCACCCAGACTGTTAGCTCATCTGATCTTGTGCCCCCACTCAGGACCTGACTCAGGGTAAGATGACTGCTTCCACTCTTTATGATTTCATCCCTGACTCATTAGCACTTGTGGCTCCTTGGCTTCCCTCCACCTACCAAGTTGTCCTTAAAAACTCTGCTCCCAGAATGCTCCAGGAGACTAATTAGAGCAATAACAAAATTCTGGTCTACTGCACAGCCAGCTCTGTGTGAACCGCTCTTTGTCTACTGCAATTCCCTTGTCTTGAGAAATCCGCTCTGTG
>CAUYQU010075334.1:0-12738 GCA_963574635.1 Cheracebus regulus | reverse complement strand
GGCTTAAGCTATTCACCCACCTCAGCCTTCCAGAGTGCTAGGATTGCAGGCATGAGAGTTGTATTAAATAACCAGTTAGTCTTGTAATGATATTTTTTTCTCCAATTCCACTGGGCTTTTGATCAAGTGGCAAAGTCCCTCCTTTAGTAGCAAGTGTCAAATTTCACACTGGACAACTTAAAAAGGCAAGAAAGGCTTTATTTAAGACCACTGCAAAGGGGTCAAGACTATTAAAATAGAGGACAAAAATTGAACACATCTACTCCAAAACAAAAGGCTGGAGTGTTAGTGCTTGCTGAGGTGAGCTACTGGAAAAGTCCTGGAGGACATCAGCACCGAGGTTGGTTTGTGTGCCTAGGCCATCTCTGTTTGCTAATTGGTGCTCGTTGAAGTTAGGCTTCTGTCTTCTCAGGGAGACTGGAAGATAGGGCTGCTGTTTTTTTTGGTGTTTATATTTCAAAGGGATGGCTTTCATGTCCTTGAGAAAGGTATTCCTTGATTGTAGAAGATTTACATCGCAAAGGAGGCGGAAGAAGAATTTACAATTGCAAGTTTTCTAAATTGAATGTCTAAGAAAAGACTGAGCAGGGTCTTATAGTCAGGAAGAAACTTTCTAAAAATTTAGTCAAGTTGAGGGGAACATTACGGCCATATTGGTCAGAAGATACTTTTTTAGTGATTTTGTTATGTGGAGCCAGCCCTGGAATGCTGATAACTCTTGGAAGTATATATTTAAAAAAAAAATTGTACAATGAATTGTTTTTAGGACAAAAATATTCTATGTATAATTACCTGTCACATAACCTAAGGGGAGATCTTTATTTTGTTTCTCTCTGGCTCTCAAGTGCTCTTTGTTATTTTTTTTCCGTATCAGAAAAACTCTGCCCTGAGGCTTTTCTCCTTCAGGCAATGCTTTAATGTAAAATTGAGCTTTATGTGCTGTTACAAGTCTCATTTAACTTTCCATTTTCACTTAAGAAACCAAATGGACTTTCAGGCTGCCTTTATGCTTGCTGGTAATTAGGGCAACTTGATGTGAATTTCAATGTGTTTGAGTGGTAGCACATATTAATACATTACTCTTGCTCTCAATTTCATCGCTATTCAATTGCAACATTCTACACAGTATAAGCATTTTTGACACTCAGAAGAACCTTGTGGATGACCCAGGCCATAATAACTGTAGCAGTTCAACCTACAGTTCTATGGTGTATAATTATTTGTAATCACTTTTAAACATGTAATCTCATTTTGTCCTCCTGGTAAACACAGTGGTAGGATTTATTTTACAGAGGCTGCCATACAAATGGCAAGACTTGACTCTGGCCTCTGGCTCTTAGCTTAATGTCTAATTAGAAAGTTGTGAAGAATTTTTTTAGATGTAGATATTTAATCAGCCTGCCCTTGAAAATCACTATGCTTCCCTTTTTTTAAATGCTAAATTGGGATATTTTTCAAATACTCAGTTCATATTGGTAATACAACATTACGAAGCCTTCATAATTATTGAAATCTGTCTATTGGGTCATCTTGCTGTAGGCATAAGGATTCAAGCTAAAGGCACATGATTTTGTTTAAAAATAAAGATTATAACAAAATAAGATTAACAAAAGTACTTTTATACTTCCAGAAGTAAAACTCAAAAATAGCCTGTGGCATTGAAAAGAAGTCATTTCTGAAAAATTCTGCATATGCTTTGGCATATCTTAGAACTTTCTATATGTCTAATGTAACAAATATTTCTGTGTTAATATCCATCCAAAAAGAAACAATTCGACACACTATAGATATAGACAGAAAAATGTAGTTTTGAATATTTCATTCTGAAATAGACACCAAGAAAAATCTTGTTAAATATATGTAGCCTAATTGCTTATGTTTGAAATATGTGTTCTGTCATCAGGCAACCCTGCTCAGCCCACTTCCCTCCACTACATGAATCCTTACCAGCTGAATGCCTATGGTATGGCACTGAAAGCAGTGGGAGAAATTGTTCAAGATTATGACAGTGATAAAATGTTTCCAGCTCTAGGTTTTGGTGCAAAACTGCCTCCAGATGGAAGGATATCTCATGAATTTGCTTTGGTAAGAATATATCAAAAGGAGACCTTTTAGTATTGCTTTGGTGCTTATTCTTTAATTACATAGTAAGCTTTTCTGACTGTTGGTAAATTTTGGTAAGTAATTGACTTTGGAGTGTGAGCTTAATGGGAAAAAGAACAGCTAAATAGCTTACTGTAAATCTACCTGAGGTGCACCCACCTGATTTACAAATAGGGGGTCTATTTTGGTTATCTATTGCGGCATAACAAACCTTCCTAAAACTTAGAGATATAAAACAATATCATTCTATTATGCTTATGATTTGTGGCTCAGAAATTCAAGCAGAATATAATGAGAGGTAGCGTTTTTTTTTTTTTTGCTTTGTAGTATCTGGAGTCTTAGTTTAGGTGATTTGAATGGCTAGAGATGCCTGGAATTGGTGACTGGGGTCATATTTTTCAACTTAGTTCTGGCTGTCTTGAATTCCTTAGATCTTCTCCATGTTATGTCTTCTGGAGCTGATATGTCTCCTAACATGACTTCTTTACTCATGTTCATTCATGTCTTGGGCCTGAGATGGAACAGCTGAAAAGCTGAGGTTGCCTAGACAACTCTCCCTTGCTTTACATATAGCCTGTCTCTGCAGTTACAGAGGACTTCATAATTGTATGGTGGTCTCATTGTAGCAGGATTTCTTATGTAGCAGCCAGCTTTCCCAGGGTGAGTATTCTAAAAGTCTGGGACAGAAACTCCAAGATGTTTATATCATATTCTTAGAAGTCCCAGAATGTGATTTCTGCAACATCCTATTGGTCAAGCAAGTTACTAAGACCATCCCAGGTTCAAGGTAGAAGAATTAACCTTCACTTCACAATGGGAAGAGTATCAAAGAATGTGTAGCTATCTTTAATCTACCATTTTTTTAAAAGCTAAGAAAATAAATAATTGTGTTAAACTCAGTGAGGTTTATTAATTTTCCTTTCATATGTTTCTCTCAACCTTGAATTTGTCCCTTTCTCTGTCTCTGTAATTCTCTCTGCTGCCTTCCTACCTCTATGTTCATTCCTTGTAACCAACCCTATAATAAAAATATACAGGTTGAGTGTCCCAAATCAGAAAAGTAAATGCTCCAGAATCTGAAAAACATGCTCAAAGGAAATGCTTATCAGAGCAATTTGGATTTTGGATATTCAGATTTGAGAAGGTCAACTGGTAATTTATATATTTATTTATATATTTATTTATATAAATATAAATATTTATATATATTTTAAAATCCAAAAAAAAAAGAAATTCAGAATCTAAAACACTCTGGTTTCAGATAAGGGATACTCAACCTGTCCTTAACACTTCCTCAAGTGTTAAGGAAGTATTTGTGCCTTTCTTCTCCTCCTCCTTCTCCTTCTCGTTTCTTTCTTCTTCTTTCTTCATCTTCTTCTTCTTCTTCCTCTTCTTTTTCTTCTTCCTTCTTCCTCCTCCTCCTTCTCCTTCTTCCCTCCGTCCCTCCCTCCATCCTTCCCTCCTTCCTTCCCTCCTTCCTTTCTTTCTTGCTTCCTCTTTCTTTTCTTTTATTTTCTTCAACAGAGGCTTGCTCTGTTGCCCAGGCTGGAGTGCAGTGGTGAAACCAACTCTGCCTTCGCAGTTTAAGCAATTCTTGTGCCTCAGCTCCCTGAGTACCTAGAATTACAGGCATGCATAATACGTTGCTAAATTTTGTATTTTTAGTAGATACAGTGTTTCACTGTGTTGGCCAGGCTGATCTCAAACTCCTCAGCTCAAGCGATCTGTCTGCCTCAGCCTCCCAGAGTGCTGAGATTACAGGTGTGAGCCACTGTGCCTGGCATTAATTTGTTATTTAAGCCCAATTAAAACACTTGTAGGATAGATATTGCTGTGGCTTCGATGTGTCCTTCCAGAGTTCAGGTGCTGCTAATGTAATAGCATTCAGTGAGGCCTTTAAGAGCTCGTTGGTCTGCGAGGGCTCCTCCCTCATGAATGAAATTAAGGCCCTTAAAAAGAGGCTTTACTCAGCTTGTCCTGCTTTCTGCGAAGTGAGAACACAGCATTCCTCACCTTTAAGGACACAGCTCTCACCAGGCAACTGAACCTGCTGGCATCCTGATCTTGGACCTTCTAGCCTCCAAAACTGTGAGAAATACGTTTCTATTGTTTATAAATTACCAAATCTCAGGTATTCTTATATAGCACAAACAGACTAAGAGAGGTCAGACATCTTTAAATCTATGAAAAATAGTCTCCCACGTTAATGATGAAAATAAGAATGATTATGTTGTTGATGATAATGTTTCAACTTTAGTCTTGCCTGATATTACTTTAAATTTTTCAAAACACTTTTGTTTTCTCAGATAAGACAAGGGTTGAGTAGGTTTTCAGTGAAATAGTATTTGACTCAATCCTGAGTATTTACTGAGTATCGAGTCGCACACTTTATACTCATTATCTTATATAATCCTCACAAAATTCCTATGTGATAGATATTTCATGCTGACACATTGCACTGCTCTAGAAACTGCCTATCTCATTACCTGTGGTAAGAAAAGTGCTCCCAGGAGTTGTATAACTCAATTCAGAGGCTCAGAAGTTGACCATTGTCCCAAAGGACAGGACTTGAACCCAAGTCAGTATTATTTTAGAATTCATGCTCTTAACTACAACTAAAACATATCTTTAAAAAGTACCTGTAATCTCACCTCTTGGATACATGCTTATATTAACACTATAATATATGTACTTTTATGTAAGATTTCATCTTTCTCAAATATGTTTTAAGAGCAGTATTACATTTTTATTTTTGTATTTATTCTTTTCTATTTCATCACCCGCACAATTTCAAGAGAGGTTGCTGGAGGGCTTAATTCTTTCTTCCATGAAATAGTCCACATGCCACACTCCCAATGTCATATAAAAATGAGTATCTGTTGGGATTTTATTGTGTCTTAGAAAATTAAAATCTCCAGAAACTTATAAAACCATGAAAATCACTCATGTGATTCTAAATCGAAAGTGCCTCAGGAAAAAGGTCATGAGCTATTTTAAAGACTAAGAAAAGGAATAATTGTGTTAAGCTAAATGAGAGGTTGATTAATTTTCTTTCCATACATTTCTTCTTCTGCGAGTGTGTTTTTTCCTTTTTCCCTTCCTCTACTTTTCTCTTTTTCTGCTTTTCCTACCTCCACATTTACCCCTTGTAACCAAACCTATAAAAGTATCTACTGCTAAGGAATGATATATATTTATTATTTATACCATAATCTGTTCCTTGAGCCCAATTCAAACATTTATAGGACAGAGATCATACCCCTTTAAATCTATGAAAAATAGTCTTTCGAATTGATGATGAAAACAACAATGATTATGTTGATGATAATGCCTCACCTTTAATATTACCGAATGATTACTTTTTTTCAAAGCACTTCTGTTTTGTTGGATAAATAAGGCAGGTATGGTTAAGTAGGTCTTCAGTTAGATAGTATTGTATTTGATTCTTGCTGAAGTATTCTGTGCTAAGCTTGTCCTAAATCACTGCAACATGTATCTGTAGGTACTGAAAATGGCAAATACAAAAAGTTTAGTTTCAGGACAGCCTGGCTTTTCATGAACTACCTGGTGTTAATAAATCCTCATATTTCCATGGTACAAATTTGTGGTATATATTTACTAACATTAACCTATTTATCTCATCAAATTCACATAATTCTTTTAGATAGCAAGGGAGTCTTCTTAAGAACTTAAATATCCCCTAGTGTGTAAGTTTTGGCTAGCACAGATGTTAAACTTAAGCTTTGCTCAGTTGAAAGGGTCTCAGTAAACCTCAGCTTTTTATGTGAGACACACTATGGGAAAGGAAGAATTTCCTGATATTACCATTCCAAGACTTATGGTTATGAAAAGAACGAGTCATTGCTCTCTGCTCATTATAATTCTTGATGACTCCTTTTGGGGTTATAACTGAAAATGCAGTCGTGTGGAGCTCTGGTATATTTCTAATGAGCTTGTGGCCACTGGTCCTTAAAATCAGGTCTTCCACGTGGACCAGTTGAGAAACGCTAATAACTGTCCAAGTAGTTTCTCCTGCAAAATACCTAAATGCACTTGCATGTTTTTCATTTACTTTGGCATTTATACAAATGTGTGCAATTTAATATTTATGTGTATGTATTTTTTTCCAAGTAGATACCAGCAATTTAATAAGCAAGAAGTCTTTAACACTGTACCATATATAAAACAGACGCTCAATAGATGTTTGTTTATTGAATAAAAGAATTCTCTCAGCTTTTCCCCACAGTAAGCAACAGTTACATTTCAGAGTAGAGCGACAGCCCCTAAGAGCTTCTCTTCAGTATTTTGTCAGCTTGTTAGCCCTGCTGAAGTGTCGCAGGCTGCAGGCAACAGAGATGACAGGCTTCTTGCATGATGCTGAATCCACACCCTCAGGACAATCCCTGAGGGAGCTAAATGGGAGGAAGAATGGGTGAGAGCTGGACACCCTCCCCACTTCAGTCTGAGTGGTGAGATTATTGATTATTTTAAAGTCAGATCTTTATGCTTTTCTATGTGTTCTACAAGTTAACATGTATTATTTTATAAATGGAAAGTTTAATTAGGAGGGAAATAGGGCATCCATTGTCCTCTTCATTAATAAGCAATAAAATTAAATGTGCTTACTAAAAAAAATTATAGATTTTTGTGTAAGAGCCACACATGGAGTCATTCTAATTTGTTTTAACAAGCAATAACTAATTCCCTGCATAACATTTTCAAGAAATGAGTTTTTAAACACACTTAAAAATCTATTTCAACAGTTTTGGGGGAACAGGTGGTTTTTGCTTACGTGTGTAAGTTCTTTAGTGGTGAGTTCTGAGATTCTGATGCACCCATCACCTGAGCAGTGGACTCTGTACCCAGTGTGTAGTCTTCTGTCCGTCACCCTCCTCCCACCTTTCCCCCTCGTCTCCAAGTCCATTATATCATTCTTATGCCTCTGCATCCTCATAGCTTAGCTCCCACTTATAAGTGAGAACATACAATATTTGATTTTCTATTCCTGAGTTACTTCACTTAGAATGATGGTCTCCAACTCCATCCAGGTTGCTGTGAATGCCATTATTTTCTTCCTTTTTGTGGCTGAGTAGAATTGTGTGTGTGTGTATATGTGTGTGTGTATGTCTGTGTGTGTATACATTCCAAATTTTCTTTATCCCCTTACTCGTTGATGGGTATTTAGGCTGGTTTCATATTTTTGCAATTGCAAGTTGTGCTGCTATAAATGTGTGTGTGAGTAACAGACTTAACAGTCTTTTTATAACTCATTACAACTTTCTCATTAAGAAGAAAATCTCATTTAGTAGCCATAAAATATTTAAAGTAATCCTGATATAATCCACAGCATATACTAAAAAGAAGAAATAATTTTATGTTGTAAGGTATTCTTATCATCTAAGACATATGAGGAAACCATGGAGCAACTTATTATGGTATTAGGACTAATTCAGAAATCAGTGCTTTAAACATTCCATGATGATGAATAGAACATCTAATGATTGCTTTCCACTGTCAAAGAAGAGAAAAATGATGACCTTGTAGTTTCAGTTCCAGAGAAACAGTGTTAACATACAGTTTCATCAAAATATAAACCTCCAATCAACATACTCAAAAATAAAAATAGCTCAGGACTACCCTAATTTGTAACTGTTCCCTTAAGATAGATATATAATACATTTTTATATGCCCAAAATCAGTAATGAGTTTTAATTTTAATTAGCTTCATACCTTATCAAGGGAAAAGAGCACCATAAAATCTTAAAGGAAGTTTAAATAGGTCAGCTCAGATTAACATCAAAACTAAACATTAACTGCTTTGTGCTAAGTGTTAAACTTTTCTTTTACATTCTATTTTCAGCCAAGTTATACAACCAGTTTTATAATGTAAAGAGGGCTTTTATTATTTTAATGCTTTCAAAAATGTATGAGGGTTAGTAAAATGTTTGAAGAAAAGACAAAATTAAAAATGGATATAAACCCCTAACAAATGATAAAATAGAAGTAGTTGATAGCATTTGGCTCAGTTTTCTAAGATTCCAGCCTTGTAGAAAGCTTGGTGTCTCATAATTTGGTGGCATAGTGGTGTATGAGAAATTGAACTGTGGAGTTAGACTGCCTGGTTCAAATTTTAGCTCTCCTAGTCGTGTTGTGTGACCTTGAGCACAGTATCTAAGTTCTTATTGTGTTGGTTTCTTTATCTATAAAGTGGGGTTAATGGCAGTCCTACATTCTTAGGGTTATGGAAGTTATATATGTAAATATTTTAGAATAAAACTAGCACTTTGGGAGGCCGAGGTGGGCGGATCATGAGGTCAAGAGATTGAGACCATCCTGGGCAACATGGTGAAACCCCGCCCTATTAAAAATAGAAAAATTAGCTGGGCATGGTGGCATGTACTGTACTCCCAGCTACTCAGGAGGCAAACGCAGGAGAATTGCTTGAACCCAGGAGGCGGAAGTTGCAGTGAGCTGAGATCGTACCACTGTACTCCAGCCTGGCAACAGAGACTCTGTCTCAAAAAAAAAAAAAAAAAAAAAACCAACTTGGTATATAGAATTCAACTACCAGTTACTTGTCATTGTTCAGGTAAAAATTTGTATGCTAAAATTATTGCTAACCATGTTTAAATGTAGTTACTATCACTAGTGCATAAAAAATATATATACACACAATTTTGATATTCCCTTTCTAAAAGTGGGGGTATCTCCTTTCTCAAGTGTGAACAGATTCAGTAACTCATTCTAGCAAATGCATTAAAGTAGGAGTGATGGAGTGTAACTTCAGAGACTGGCTCATAAAAGGCATTGGGGCTTTGTCCCTGCTCTTTGCCTGGGATTACTCAATCTGGGGAAAGTTAGCTGCTGTGTTATGAGAACACTCAAGCAGCATTGTGGAGCATCCATTTGGCCTCCTGCCAACAGCCATGTAAGTGAGCCTTTTTGGAAATAGATCCTTCTGTCCACTGTCAAGCTTTCAGATGACTGCAGCCCAGGTCGGCATCTTCACTGCAACCTCATGAGAGGTCCTGCTCAGGAACCACCCTGCAACTCTGCTTCTTAATTCCTGAGACTTCATAAATGAATGAGATAATAAATATTGTCTTAAGCTGCTATACAGAGGGTATAACTTTGGGGATAATTTGTTACATAGCAATAGATAACTAATACATGGTCTTATCTGTGCTGTTTGTATCATTTGGACTCGGAGAATTAAACCTAATAATGACAGAGCATTTAAGGTATGAAAAAGCCAGCCTAGGTGTCCAGGGTTAAAGTTGCCTTTCCAGGTCCTGTCCCCAGAATAAGAGCTTCCATTAAAGTTGTGTTTCTGGGCACTGTTCCCAGAATAAGAGCTTCTAAACAGCAACAGCAAGCTCCATTTCCTTTGAATGACATGGGTATTTTTTTTAATTCCTTTTCTTTTGCCTTGTCTTGATGTTTCCTACACCAAATTATATTCCCTCTGACTCCTTCTCTACTTGGAGTTATGAATTATGGCCTGAAAATGTTCATGTGGCAGATATTTTACATTTTTCCTGCTATTGGGTCCAACTATTTGAATTGATAGCATTTATTTATCTAATTTTAAAACATGTTTACTGCATAAAAATTAGAAAAACATAGACCAAGTTAAAGGATGCGAGGAAAGTTAGCAGTTATCTAACCACCCAGAGGTAGCCACTGTTAATACTTTGGTTTTCTTTTTAGGATTTCTATATGTTTATCTCCACATTTACACAAACCTGTGTAAATTAAGATACTATTAATTTTAGAATGTTGTGGTGGTCAGCTTCTCTTAATATTATTTAAAATTTTCTTCTGCCATTTTTTTGAAGAGTGTGGAATTTTAATGATTGCACATTATATGTTATGATCTTCATAATATATCATAATCTATTGATCACTTAATGTATTGTTTTGCTATTGTAAATTTATAAATGAGTGTTCTTCCAAAAATATTTATGAGTATCAACATGTATTATTCTCTTGTTTTCAGTTGATATTCATGGAGATTTTCTCTTTTACTGTGGTTTTGTTTTTGCCTACATTTTTACAGAATGGGAACCCTCAAAACCCCTACTGTGATGGCATTGAAGGGGTCATGGAGGCTTATTACAGGAGTCTGAAATCTGTACAACTATATGGGCCAACCAACTTTGCTCCTGTAATTAATCATGTAGCAAGGTAAGCAGAGAGCAGACAAGGTATTTATTCTGATGTACTGGACCACGGTGAGCTCATAACATTATTGTTAGCATGAATTGACAAATGAAAGTTGTTTTCTTTTAATTTGCCTCCAAGAAAGTGAAGAAAAAAAATGTACATTAGAATTTCTATCAAACTATTGTGATACTTTGCTGAGACGAGTATGTTAAAATCTCAAGAAACATACACTGGGTTATGTTAGGAACTATCTTTGTTCAACTAAGGAAAATGTTTTCAAGGCATCTGTGAGAAAAATAACAAAATCAATGATGAGGTCAACTGTGTAAATCATTCATCTCTAATATCACATTCCATAGTAGCAATAAGTAGCATAGAAGTAATAAGAGACTGAATTCTATCAGACAACTATTTGAAGCTTTCAGTGATATATAGGGCACATTATTTTAACCTTTCTGAAATTAATATAGTAGCTAATTTTATAAATTCCCAGAACTCTACCTGTATATAGTACATAGTACTGAGACCAGAATATAATGCTTATGACTCCAAGTACATGTTCTGAAGAAAATGTTAAAATGTAAAAAATAAATCTATATATACTTACTGTTTTTTCATTAGTACATAAATGGATTAAACAATTTTTAAATCCCTAGAAACTTTGGCCTATGTAAATCCTATGATGCCCTGACTTATTTTGAGATAATTAGAAATTTCTTATCCTTTCAAATATTTAGCCAGAACTCATCAAAATACCAAATTTTTTTTCAAGTTTATCAAGTATACAGGCAATGTTAAACCCCAGTTCTCTGAAGGTTCTGGTACTTTACCACCTTCTCTAATGAATATTACCGGCAACTATAGTTTGCTCTACTTTTTATTATCTGGGACATGGACAAAATGCTAAAATATCCCTTACACCCAGGGCTGACCCCAGTGCAGCTTCCCTGTGGAACTCCAACTCAGGTTGACAGTGATACATCGATGACTGTTGTCTGAGTGTGACCCTTTGGCTTGGATTTTTCAGACATTTTCATCTGTAATCTCTACTAAAATATGAATTGTATTAATACATCATTGTATTAATACATCTTAACCTTGTACCTATATAACCCCCCAAAAAAAGTTATTCATGAAATGGTGCTTCATGTTTTATTTCTATGGCACCTGTTCTTTTATATTTCTTTTTTAAAAATGCAATCTTGACCACCAAAATTGATTTCATAATCCACTAATGGGTCACTACCTACAATCTGAAAAATATATCCTAGCTTATTATACTAGCCTATGTAAGTAATGTCATATATACTATATACTGATGGCAGTCAAATATAGCAGAATATAATACAATGTTAATGCAAGATAAATTATAATTGACTGCCACACTACCATAGAGATCATTTTTTTATAAAAAGAGAAAAATGACAGAACTTATTTTGTGGGAACTCGTGCTTGTTATTAGGAAGGCCCTTACCAGTGCTGACCAAGTAATTTCATAATTTTTCCTGGTATATATCTATTATAAAGTTAAAATGATAGATATAAAATTTCTAGGTGCATTTCTATATACATTTCAAACCAAATGCTCCACAGTGTTCTATGACATTTTTTGTTTTATACAGCATTTTGTTAAGTTCTTGAATGTAGGAGCACCTGCTAGTAAAATCTTTAAGACTCATTGAAAATGAGCCATGATCCAATAATTATTTTTTACATGAGAAAAATTAAGAAAAACAGTAATATATGGCTTTTTAAGAGTTATGTTTTCCTTCCAGTATAATAGGAAGTTCCATGTATCTATTTTTTTTAATTATACTTTAAGTTCTAGGGTACATGTGCAAAATGTGCAGTTTTATTACATGGGTATATGCATACCATGGTGGCTGGCTGCATCCATCACCTACATTAGGTATTTCTCCTAACGCTATCCCTCCCCTAGTCCACCAACCCACAACAGGTCCCAATGTGTGATGTTCCCCTCCCTGTGTCCATGTGTTCTCATTGTTCAACATCAACTTATAAGTGAGAACATTCGGTGTTTGTTTGGTTTTCTGTTCTTGTGTTAGTTTGCTGAGAATTTTGGTTTCCAGATTCATCCATGTCCCTGCAAAGGACATGAACTCAACTTTATGAGTGCATAGTATTCCATGGTGTATATGTGCCAAATTGTCTTTATCCAGTCTATCACTAATGGGCATTTCAGTTGGTTCCAAATCTTTGCTATTGTGAACAGTGGCATAATAAATATACATGTGTATATGTCTTTATAACAGAACTATTTATAATCTTTTGGGTATATACCCAGGGATTGCTGGGTCAAATGGTATTTCTAGTTCTAGGTCCTTGAGGAATTGCCACACAGTCTCTCACAATGGTTGAACTAATTTACACTCCCACCAACAGTGTAAAAGTGTTCCTATTTCTCCACATCCTCTCCAGCATCTGTTGTCTCCTGACTTTTTAATGATC
>CAUYQU010075333.1:0-21266 GCA_963574635.1 Cheracebus regulus | reverse complement strand
TACAGAACTCTCTCCCCCAAATCCACAAAACATACATTTTTCTCAGTATCACATTATACCTATTTTAAAAGTGACCACATAATTGGAAGTAAATCACTCCTCAGCAATTGCATAGCATTTCATAGGTTTAAATAAAATATTGGTTGGCTGTTTATTTGTTATTTTCATCCCCTATTCCTTCCTATCTCCATTGTTAAGTAAAATTGTTGGCATAAAAGAGGTTTTTAATACCCATTTTTAAACTGCATTCTAGGCTGGGCAATAAAACAAGAATCCCATTCTCTCTCCCTCTTTCTCTTCCTCTTTCTCTCTTTTATTCTTTTTTTTCTTTCTTTTGCTGTTTCTTTCTCCTTTTCTCTCTTTTTCTAATAAATAAATAAATAAATAAAATTTGGTTTTGTAGTACCCCACTATCCACAACATCACAACAACTATCAAATGACTGAAGGAAAGCCTTTAAGCTTCCTCTGATTCTAACATGTAGAGGCATTGCCTTTTTTTTCCTTTGAGATGGAGTCTAGTTCTGCCGCCTAGGCTGAAGTGCAGTGGCACAATCCTGGCTCACTGCAACCTCTGCTTCCCAGGTTCAAGCAATTCTCCTGCCTCAGCCTCCTGAGTAGCTGGGATTACAGTCATGCACTACTGTGCCCAGCTAATTTTTATATTATTAGTAGAGACAGGGTTTCAAATTGTTGGCCAGGCTGGTCTCAAAGTCATGACCTCAGGTGATCTGCCCACCTGGGCCTCCCAAAGTGCTGGAATTATAGGCGTGAGTCACCACACCCAGCTCATTTTCTTTTATACTATAAACTTCAATAATAAACAGTCTTTTCATTTTCTAGACTCTTCAGGATGCTGACAAACATGAAATATAAAGTAAAAAATCAAAACAACAACCTAGAGGTTGGGGCTATAGTAATTGATCATTTCAGAGAATGCTTCACCTATACAGGATCTAAATTGGCAGATTCCTAGAGGGTGCTTTGGAAACAGGTGGTGTCAACCCCAGCCTATAAAATTCATTCAGTCAGTCACTGGTACCAGAATGTAAACATCAGCACCCAGAAAACCTCATAACACACCACATCTTAATCTCTTCCCTCAACTTCAACTGCAAATGAAAGAATTCCTAATGCTTGAA
This sequence comes from Cheracebus regulus, assembly GCA_963574635.1. Classification (NCBI taxonomy): domain Eukaryota; kingdom Metazoa; phylum Chordata; class Mammalia; order Primates; family Pitheciidae; genus Cheracebus; species Cheracebus regulus. The sequence continues at coordinate 20,125 of CAUYQU010075333.1, read as the reverse complement.
GTTATTTAATGATTCAAAGACTCTGCTGGTTTATCAAAAAACAGAGCTGTGAATTAAGTAACTTCAATTGAAGAGATTATAAAAAACCTTCTTGACGAAACTATTAGAATTCCAGGTACTCAAGACAAGAAAGCAAGTTTTTAAACAGGACGCTGAGTATCTTGTTTTTAACTGCAAAACAAACCACCAGAGAAAACAAGCTGGTAGAAAGATGCAACTCAAGAGGTCTAAATCATTCCATGAACTATTTTATAAAAACATCAGAAAACTTAAAAATTCACCTTCACCAAGTCAGAGAATTTATGTAAAGGACTTGAGGAGGCCACAGGTTCTTTGTATGTAGACAAGGTTAATGAAATAACATACGTAATGATATGGAGCACTAAAACTAATATTGACAAGAATAATGTAACAGACTAAAAATTTCCAAGAACAAATAGACTAGATTTAGGAAGGTATTTTATCTAAAGTTTAAACATTTAATTTCCATCTTAAAAAAATTGCAGAATTCAGGTTGATGGCTTTCCCAGTAGTTCTTGCTTCACTGCGGAATTAAAATCAAATATTCATGACATCACTTTCCTAAGTTATATGGTTGTTTTATGTATGTGACCCTTAAGTCTTTTACTACTTCTAATGGATTTTAAATAAATATAAAACATCTTCCATTTTTTTGCAACATTGTGGTTGCCATAATTGTTATAGTATCTTAAAATGGATTTCAAATATTAATACTTTGTCACAAAATAAAAACCATTTTACCTACTCAAAAAATAAATTCCAGGCTGGGTGTGGTGGCTCATGCCTGTTATCCCAGACCTTTGGGAGGCTAAGGAGAAAGAATCACCTGAACCCAGGAGTTCAAGATCAACCTGGACAACATAGTGACACCACATCTCTACAAAAAATTAAAAACATAAAAATTAGCCAGGCATGGGGGTGCACATCTATGGTCCCAGCTACTCTGGAGGCTGAGGCAAGAGGACTACTTGAGCCCAGGAGTTGGAGGCTGCAGTGAGCTAGGATCATACCACTTCACTCCAGCCTGGGTGACAGATATACCCTGACCCTAAAATAATATTAATAGTAATAAAAGTACATTCCATTTAATAATAGAATATGACAACTGCTTAACCAAATCTAATATTGACAAGAATAATGTAACAGACTAAAAATTTCCAAGAACAAATAGACTAGATTTAGGAAGGTGTTTTACCTAAAGTTTAAACATTTAATTTCCAACTTTAAAAAAGTGATAAAAATTGTAAGTAAATGTATGACAAACTTGTCTAAAGTTCTAAAAATTTTATATTTTAATTCACAAGATACAGCAGTAAAAATACTATACAAAATGCAGTCAAATATATTATGATCTTATTTGGAAAAATATATCCATAATTATTTTGCTATTACTCCAACTAGCATCATAATTTACCTATTTTCCTTCCTATTTTTGCAATAATCTCACCTCAATATTTTAAGGTGAAAAAAATCAGTGCCCAATACCTTTAAGTGATTTGTGTTGACCATGTAATAATTAGTAGAAGATCTGGAGCTAGAATTCCGGATTCCTTGCTGAGAGTTCACACTTTTTTCTGTATCAAGGAAATGTTATCATCAGAAATGATGGGACATCCAAAGACTGTTAAATTTATTTGAACTAAAATATTTTATAAAACATTAGAAAAGATCATGCGCACCTGGATGTCTTATAATATCTTCAAAATAATTTAGGTCTGATTAAGAACTCTGCTACGTGAATGACAAAATTATCTGCAGAGTAACAGGCAGCTTGTCATTTTTGTACAATGTGAAGTCTATTCCTCTGTCTATTGCAAAGGAATTAGACAATCCCTATGAGGAAACAGTGCAAGGCTGTTAAGGCAGAATATATTCTATAGATTCTGTTGAAGTAAAATATCAGGCTGGAAGGCAGTGGTTATCTTCTTTGAGAAGTATTAGCTTATCTCAGTCACTTTCCCTGGAAAGGGTGTTTGCCTTTCCTATACAACAGAGTCCATTAATCTATGTGTATTCTACTGTCTTGGTACATCCAGTAAAATGCAAGTGGATATTCAAGCTAGACACATGAGAGTCTCATAAGCATAACCGTTACAAAATATAATTCCTAGCTGATTGGACACACACATCATTCCGGAGTTATTATAAAAAGAACTTTATTCACAAAACATGAATTAAACATCTAACACAGACGACCAGGTACTGTGTAGAAGTTCAGAGATGATGATCATGCTGCCCCAAGGAGCTCAGTCTAGTAGGATCAGTGGACAAATCCAGTTCAATAGCCACACTCTGCCCTAACAGAGAACTGGAAAAGGGGACACCCCATGCAAGGTCTACAAAGGGAGAAAATAGAGTACCACTGCCTATTATTCAACCCTGTCCAAAAAGCTGGTGTTAAGGGTCCAGCTTCAAGTTATTTTCCTTGACAACTGATATATTTACAGTATATTTTATCCTTGAATAGTGGTAGAAGAGTGTTAGATTCCACCAATTATGAATAGATTGATGGTCTAAATTTCTAATATCTGAACATGAATTGGCTACACTAAAATGTGAAAATAGTAGAACTCTTTCACTTACGTAGTCACAGGAAACAAGGCCTATCTTTGCTAGTGTCATGTCTATTCTCCAGAAATCCTATTTACTAAGAGGTGAGATCAAGTACGACTAGATAAAACTCTGAGTTACAGACTGCCTTCTAGAACTGCCACCTCCAGTGGCAACAGTGCTGAGACTATATATTTCAAAACATAATTCCCCAACTGGGCTGGAGCTACACCTCCTCCTCACATTCCTATCTTAACACCTGATGATATTTAGCAAGCAAATTTTCTCCCCAACACACAAAGACTGACAAAACTTGAGGGGTCTCTATCAGGCAAGGGGTAGGATAAACTATGAAACAGAGTATCAGGTACTTTCATGGATGAATGCCAAGGCAGCCCGGGGGGCAGCAAGTCAAACTGCACCACAGGTTAAATGATCCCTTATCCCAAGGCTGAGGAATGGCAGCACCATGAGTTGTGCAGTCTTCCTAAACAGCACATGAAAGGGATTAAAAAAGATGGATTGAGTAACTCCTAGGCTGTTATAAAATGATTTCTGCTTTCAATTTTTGATAAAATGACATAAAAATCTATGTTAACACAAAATGTGCATTTTGTTGATCTAGACTCTAAAGAAACAAAACATTGACATCCTATGTGTCCAGAGAACTAAGCAGGTCTTTAAGTCATGATTATTCCAGAGTGTACAGCTGGCAAATGGTTTTTAGTTTTATTGATAGTTTTTTGTCTCTATTACATGGAGAATGAGAGCGAAATGCTTGTGATTTTCGCAGTATTTGATCCCCAGGGCATCTATATCATGATGAATATAGTTTCTCATTGCACTGGTGGGACGGTCATATACCATCTCTGAAATGACTCTTGTTTTAGACGCAGCATTTTGTTATTCGCTCACTAAAGAAAATCAATGTAGATAATTTTTGTTTAAAAAAAGAAAAAAAGGAAATTCATTCTAAGGAGTTCAGAGGAACACTGACAAGGGGAAACAGATAGGACAAAAATCTTATCACCCAGACCAAGTTCCAGTGACCTCCCTTGGTATCCTGCAGTGCAGGAATTTTTCAAACGTTAAGCTTATTGCCATCCAAGGAAATGGTAGTAAATTCAGACCACTGCGTGGACTCTGAAGTGCATGCAGGTCACTGGAGCTCTGGGGTCCAGTAATTTACAGAAAGGACCAAAAGCAAGCAACCTGAAGCCACGCTCAAAGCACCTTAGCACAAGAAAGCTATCCTTTGTTTGACTGGAACTCATCTTACAGATTCCAACATAATTAAAAATAAAGAAACTCAAGGAGTAGGAAATTAAGTCTACATAAAAGATACCTTAAATTTCCTAAATGTAAAATCCCATAGAATCAAGCTGTGCCTGTTACCCTATACCACCTACCAGTTCCTGCTGTCACCTGCATAACCTTGTCCTCAGGATTTATGTGATGCCCAATATTAAGAGATTAGCAATTTGTTGGTTTCAAACATCCAGACATTTTGATATCTTAATGGTACTCAGTGAAGACCCTGGCTATCAATGCGATACTTAAAACAATATGGGGAAAATAGAGGTAAAAATAAATAAAACTTACTAAGTTATTCAACATATACCTATTTCTTGAGTGCTTCCTGCATGTCGGGCAGTGGGCTCAAGTGACTGGGATAAAGTAATGGATGAAAAGCAGTCCAATGGCCAAGATAAGGGGACTGGAGACCAATACAAAGGGTTCTGAGAAGAGCAAGTATTTTTATAGGTTTGGTAGGTTTGGTAGGAGTATTTATCTAAACTTGAAGTGTCATATTAAGGAAGGATGGCCACGGAGACTTGACGTCTGAGCCAGAAAGGGGAGGAACTGCCATGTTGAGAATGGAGAAGGTAAGACAGCAAAGAGCAGAGGTAAGAGCAGAGGCTGGTACATAATTCAACTGATGGAAATATAGTTTAAGGGAGAGGCTGGAGAAAAAGTATGTTAGAGAGATAGAGAGGTGCCAGATTACAAGTGGAACAGAAGCATATATATAACTCCTAGGGAAACAGGTATGTTACAGAGAAATTCAAATGATGAAAGGAGCATTACAAGATATAAAGTAACCACCACAGACTAATGGAAATTCATTAGTTAAAAACTGATTAAGCATTTAGAAATATAACTTCTTTTGGTATGTTCAGTAAGTAAACAATCATACTTTTAGAGTTTGAGTACATATTTTTTCAGCATATCTGTTTTATAATGTATTTTCTATACTACTATTATTAGAGATTTATGGTTACTGTAGTTAATTTTTTAATTTGTTAGACCAAGATTAGGAGTTAAATTTTCATGGAGGCTCCATAGCTTCAATCTTTTTCATGGTCACAGACTGAACCCTTAACCCAAGACATAAAAATACATGGCTTTAGTCAAAGTAGATCTTGAGAAAGAATGCTGATAGAAGAGTATAAATCAAATGTTAAATCACAGATAAAAAACCTCATCGTTAACTTGACCAGAACCTTATCTTTGTCAAGGAAAGGTGGGCAATATATAAAGAGTTATAAAAATAATCATATTCAGTTATAAATGGGTTAGGTACCAAAGTCACATTTGTAAATAAGTTGCCTTAAACAGAAACAATTGCCCCCAGAAGCAATGGAAGCCTTGGTAATTTGGTTCCAACAACATTAAACTTAGTACCCAACATCAACCTTCAGTACCCAACAGAAATGATTTCATCTTCTTATTGATGCTTTCCAATAACCCAAACTAAAATTAGTTCCTCCATCCGTGGCGTTTAACACACCACATGAATGTTTACACACCATGTCCCCACACTGGGCTAGTACTATTTTGTGTACTATTCATATACCAGAAGGGTATAGGTTGTCCTTTAAGCATGCAACTTAAAAGAACCTTCTGGCTCAACAGGAATCCAATAATCTACAAGCCAAAAATGAACAAAAATACAGCCCTCAAATCTTCAAAAGTCATTTAAGGAGAAAAAAGTTGAAAAAAAATCCATTTAGTAAAGATCTAACTGACATGTTTGACAGAGCATAGAAACTCTGTGAAGGCAGCCTGTGTTTGCTACTAGTTAGAGTGGGAATGTAGGATTTATAACAAAGCAGAAGGTATGACTTCCCTAAGGCAGGTAGGCAGGTCACCCTTTATTTTCTACCCTCACTTTACTAATCACTTACTTACCAAGTGTGTGTCAGATCCACGTCTAAACCTTTCTATGTGTTCTCTCATTTTAGTATCACAACATCCCAACTAGGTCAATGACTCTATTATCCATTTTTTCCAGAAAAAGACACTCCTGAACCCAGGAACTCCATCTCTAGAGTCTGCCCTCTTAACTGTTACAATAGATAAAGAGTGAATTACTGAGAAAAAAAGACAGCTGGAAACCCTAGTTTTTATATTGTGTTCCACAAAGCCAAAAGAAACCTCATTAAAGATGATATCCTAAGTAAATTTAGCAAGAAATATCTCTAAATATGTCTACTATTTTAGAGGTAGAATAGCTAATCGGTAAGGATATAGACCCTGAAGCTAGGCTGCTTAGGTTTGAATCTTAACTCTGTCCCTTATTACTGTACCTTTGAGTGAGACATTTAAGCTCTTGGGGTTTCAATTTCCCCATTGGTAAAGTAGGTTGTCTCTAAATAAGTGTTTGGCACATATTAAGTTGGTGCAAAAGTAATGTTCTTTTTACCATTATTTTCAATGGCAAAAACCACAATTATTTTTGCACCCATCTACAGAAAGTGCTCTGTATGTTTTTTAGACTGAATTGTGTTTTAGACTGAATTGTGTTTTAGACTGAATTGTGTTCCTCAGAATTCAGTGTTGAAGCCATAATCTGTATCTGGAGATGGGGCCTTTAGGGAGGTAATAAAGGTTAAATGAAATAATATGGATGGGGCCCAAATCCTTTAAGACTGATGCCCTTAGAAGAAGAGTAACAGACTCTAAAGATCTCTCTCTCTCTTTCCATACCTGCACAGAACAGGCCACAAAAGGACACAGAAAGATGACTGCTGTCTACAAACCAGAAAGAGAGGCATTACTAACAACTATTCCTAACTAATAAACACTGATTATGATCACACCAGGTTCCCTCCACTTGGGTCAGTTTTGATCATTCTATAACATCACAACCATATTCTAGACTTTATTGTCTCCCTTGCATGAGAAGCTCAGACATGATGTCATTGAAAGACAAATAAAATTGCCTCATCAGTTGAAATTCTTTCAGTGACAGAGCAACTAAGCAGAAAAAGTAGAGTTTATGGCACAAACAACTTCCTGCTGAATTCAAATTCCTGTTGAAAATACAATGAGCAGATAGAACAGAAATTGTCAAGGAATAAGCAGTCTTTTGAAAGTGATAAAGAATAACAGATCTGGAAAACCCACTCTCGTCAGAAAACCCACTTTCTTGTTAGAAATTTGAACAGCATTTTATGTGGCTCCAATTATCATTAATAACCAACAGTATGGAAATAAAAAATTAAAATACTGCATTAGAAACATCCATACTTAACCAAGTGAAGAAAGAAAATTGTCAAAAGAGATAGATAATACATTGCCTATTTGGAAAAGATAAAGTGAAAAAATACATTTTTACAAAAATGTAAGAAATAGCTTTAGTTGCACTGAATTTCATCTTTACCTGGCTGGTTTTTAATGTTTTACAAATAGATGGTGGGTGTAATTTATTGAAGCAGATAAACAACAAGGAGTGTCTTAATACATAGATGTATCTATGTACATAGATATGTATACATATTATATATTACATACTTATTACATACATGTATTATACCAATTACACACATAACATATAACATGTATATACTATTACATAATATATGTAATGTGTATTACATATGTAATACATATTTGTAATGTGTATATATTACACACACAATACATATGTGACATGTATATATAACATATGAAATACATATATGTGATGGGTATATTTTATACATAACATACATAATATTAAACAAACAGCATCATTTTAACAAGGAATGAAACTCGTAAGTGAATTACTGATATAAAAAAATTCTCTCATGCATATGCAGTATGGCAGGCAGTTATTTCAGAGACAAAGGGAAAGTCGCAGCTGTAGCATGCCAGAGAACCAGAAGATTCTTGGATAATTAGGCTGATCAACATTCTGGCAAAAGGAAACCAGTGACATTACACTCTCCACACCAGAGTCTAACACACTCTTAGCTCACAAAATTTGTGACTTTTGTTGTTTAATTAAGAGATTTAATTTTCATTGTTTCTCATCAAGTAAACTTCTAACATCATTATTAGCTTGAAAACTTGTAGAGTAAAAAAGAACAGGATAAATATTAAGAGCAGAGTCTGATGATAAAAGCTGAAAAAACTATTAGCACATGATAAGAGATCTGAAATGGCACAATTTATAATGCAAAAATAACAACAAATAAACAGCCTGTTAAGCACTTTGTTTCAACAAAGCAAAATCATACTAAAAAAATATTAAGAAGCAAAGAGCATATATGAGGTTATGGTTAGGTATGTCCATTACTCACACCTCCTGGACTTGGTTACTACAGGTTAGAAACCTTTTAAAAAGCATCCTTTTCAAACCCATAAATCATTAGTATCTGTAGCTACTCATACTTCTATCAAAAACAAATAATACTTCAGTGTTTTTAGTAGAAGCTCAACAATGGAAAGCAACTGTTACCATTCTTCTACATCAAATGAGTTGGCAGCTGAATCCTTACTGCCAAAATCTTCATTTATGTTTTGATATAAAAAGTAAATATCAACATTAAAGCTAGTTTTATTCTGTGATACAGTAAATTGTGGAAAAAGACCAGCTTTATGAATTAAGTTTGTGTGGTATAAAGACAAAATAATGAAAATCAAGTACAGATGTTTACATGTATACTTTTATTAAAATATCTTTTGAAAAACAGAATTAAGTTGAACCTTAAAGTTTTCATGTACCAATATTGTGATACTTTGCTTATATTATCTGTAAATGCATATGAAAGTCATTAATCTGCTCAATAAATTCCCAACAATATAGCATTGAGCTAAAAGGCAGATTAAAGTTTTGGTTGCTACATTCTCCTTGAAAGCAAACATGCACGAAAAGAGGAAAGAGGTATGCGGCTTATGATGTATAAATAAGCTGTTCATGTGTCGTAACATGAAAACAAATCACTATCACTACATACCACTAAAATTCACCCTACCAATGAAAGTGGAAAACTCTTCAAGCACTGCCTCCTACAAAGGGGACTTTATCTGTTCCCTGAACAATGCGATATGCAAAGCACTGTACAACATATGACAGATTTCCATTTTCCATATAGATGGTCACCCCCATTCAGACTGCAATCCTTGCTGAGCTTCACATTTAAAAGTGCAATGACATATCTTTATTTTTTCTTTCTGGCTCAGATGGAACTGCTGAGAAATAAAAAAGGAAAGGACGTGTTCTTCTTTTGCTCCAGTCGTTAAAGAACTATGGCTTCAGGAATCCACCAACGATACTTGGCATTGTCAATATTTATCTATATATGTGCACAGATAAGTATAAGCCCCCAAATTTGTCTGTTTTTCCACTTGGATATGCAGCTATACATTGTAAGATCACTGTACCAAGTGGCAGTCTTAGGAACAGACTTGGATTATAATCGTTCTAAACATTCTTGGGAAAAGAAGAGATTGTTTGTGAGAAAGCTTCATAACAAATACACAGAATTGGTGTGGGGAAAAGCCTTTTAAGATATAGTCAGTAATATTCTATAGAACATATTTCTGTTATTTATAAATTATTTAGAACACACTTCTATTATGTATAAATTATTTAAAAATCTGTTTCATGCAAGCTTTCCTTTTTTTCTAGATGATAACCAATTATTTGCCCATAACTATCAAAGGCCAAAATGCTTTAAAACCAAATTCTATAATTTTACATAATAACTAGTACTGCTAAGGTTTCTATAGTTACCCAGGAAAGGGTCATGACTGTCTGAAACACATACACTCTTTCTGATAATTAACCACATCATGATAGACTGACAACACTTAATGATTAATTAGGCTAAGAACTCAAGTCCTTAGCAGGAGGTAGAAGCACAGAATTTCATAATGTACTGAACACCTCCCAGAGAGACACAGAATACAAATAAAGCTAAATTTTAAAATGCAGGTTTGCAAATTCAGTATTACTAATATAAATGTCTCCTTGGGAGTCTCACAGCAGAGGAAATTAAGAATTCTCTGCTTGCCAAATAACAGCCATACAATCACAATGAAGCCTTCACAAAACAGCTCAACCCAATTCATTGAATGCTGCCTTTTATATAAAGTGCACCATTTTCCTCTCTACAATTCAATGAAATACAGTTTAGAGTCTCTTATGGAGTAAGCTGGGTTAGTCATCTGCATACTAGACCTTACTTTTGCTTAGAATTTTATAGTTTATAACACATTTTTTTTTCAAAAACACTTTATGGTTTCTAATCTCAATAACCAAGGGGCTGAGCTTAGGTTTTGGAGCTGGATCTCACCTCGAATACCATCCAGTTCAACACTTACTAGCTTCATGATCTTGCTTCCTTAAGGAGGCATTTTATTGTGATGATGCAGCCCTGGTTATTTAATACAGTGGTTGGTAGAAAATAACAAAGGGCAAAGACTACCAGCCATGTTATTACCAGACATGCCTTCATTTCTCTAGAGTTTCTGAATTTTACTTTTCTATCAGATCATCAGAATGTTCCATCTCGCACTATATTATTCTGGTCCTCAGAAAAATAGACAAGTTACACATGACTTGCCATTATGTCACCTGTTAAGAGACATAAGTGATGGCTAATGAGTAGACAGCTCACTAAATATTTCTAATGACCCCTATGACCAATACATATCCGTTGTGTTAAAGCCATTATTCATTTACCCCCAATATATTTATCAACCAGCTGCTATGTATCAGACACTACACTGAGGACTTGGCAATTTCTAAAAAATTGAACATAATCCCTGTTCTCATGGAGCCTAATTTGCTAAACAAGTAATTATATAGGGAAGGTAAAGTGTGGAAGAAAAAGAGTAAGACTGGTCCGGAAGACCATGGCATATCTGAGGAAAAAATAACTTATTAGAAGCCTGAAGGGGAGAAGTTGACCCCGTCAAGAGGAAAGGCTAAAGCATCTCCATCAGGGAAAAGAAGCACAGAGGTTGCAAGTCTGAAAAGAGCTGGGCACCTAGAAAGATGAATACAACTGCTAGAGCCTCATGAACACATAACAAAATGGTTTGAGATGAGGCTGAGGAGGCAGGCAGTGGCCAAAGTATAAAGCTTTGTAGGCCATGGTAAAGATTTTGATCTTTATCTTATGAGTAATAAGAACTCATGACAGAATATTAGGTAGGAGAGGAACATGATCAGATGTGCGCATAGGATCACTGGTGCGGTCATAGGAGAATGCATGAAAGGGGGAATATCAGGTGCCAGGACATCAATTAAGAGGACATTGCAGAAGTCCAGGCGGGATATGGCAGCATGGACTAATACGATGGCAGTGAAGTCAGTAAGGAGGCTTCACTCTATGTTTTATAATGTCCATCAACAGGACTTGGCAGTGGGCTACTGGTGGGTGATGAGAGAAGGGACTATGCCAGGGCTAGTTCCAGTTTTATGAAGTCACTTATTTCCTTAATCACACTAGAAATTTCAGATCCATCCAACACTGCACTTTACACAATCAGGCATATATAACCACCTGGCAAAATTTACACTCTACCTGAAATTATTTCTCAGGTACTTTTACCAGCCCTCTGCATTTTTCATATCACTGCCTGGTTAGAGTCTTCATATGCACTTGTCCTAAATGTTGTTCATTCCTACAAACTCTCTCAATTATAATTTAACTTCTGCCTTTTAGCCAGTGTCATTTTTTTCTAAAACATAAAAGTGACTAAGTTATTTCGCTGCTTCAAAATATTCAATAGCTCTCAGTTATCAGCAGGCTAAATGACCACATGATAACATCTAAGTTGGCAAGAAATATTTTGCAAAACTCTGAGTTTCAGTAAGACCACAAAAAAGCAGGATATGGAGGAATAGGATGACAATCTTTTTTCTTTTGCTACATGGTGTGTTATTCCATTCTCACACTGTTATAAAGATAATACCCAAGACTGGATAATTTATAAACAAAGGAGGTTTAATGGACTCTCAGTTTCACATGGCTGGGGAGGCCTCAGGAAACGTACAATCATGGCAGAAGGGAAGCAGGCACCTGCTTCACAAGGCAGCATGAGAGGGTATGAGCATGTGAAGGGGAAACTGTCAAACACTTACAAAACCATCAGATCTCATGAGAACTCACTGTCATGAGAACAGAATGGGGAAACCACCCCCATGATCCAATAACCTTCCTCCCTTGAGATGTAGGGATTACAGGTCCCTTCCTCAACAAGTGGGGATTACAATTCAAGATGAGATTTGGGTAGGGACACAGAGCCAAACCGTATCACAGGGTCTCACTTGGTCACCCAGGCTAGAGTTCAGTAGTGCAATCATGGTTCACTTCAGCCTTGACCTTCCAAGCTCAAGCGGTCCTCTCACCTCAGATGGCCCAAGTAGCTGGGACCACAAGCATGAACCACGACTCCTGGCTACTGTTTAAAATTTTTTGTAGAGACAGGGTCTCACTATGTTGCTGAGGCCAGTCTCTAACACCTGGGTTCAAGCAATCCTGCCCTAGTCTCCCAAAGTACTGATATTACAGGTACGGGCCACTGTGCCCAGAAGGATGATAATATAAGGGCACAGAATAACACATGATCATAGCCACCTTTTAAAAAATCATATGAACTTTATGTTTCTCTTCATTACTCTCTCTCTTCCTCCTTGACCCCCACAGCCCCAACATACACATTAAAGTAGTGCAGCAGAAACAGTATTGGCCTGAAATTAGGAGGACTGGGTGCCAGCCAGATGGTACAATACCTTTAAATGTTCAGATGAGCTCTAGTTCCAAGGAAGAAAAAATAAGCTGTCTCTTATTTTAAATGATTTCTAACCATCAACGCTATTTGGTCCCTACTGGGTAAACTGATAATGTTCTGTGCAACTTATTCAAAGCTGTTTTTCTGGACTTTAATTCTTAGACATCACCAATCTGAAAGTCAACTTTATCCACAACAGTAATCAACGTACCATTAGGTTTATTTATCATCACCGTTGAGCAAAACTGCTGCCAAGAACACATCACGCAATGTTCAGATGAAATCCTTCGGCTTCCTCCTCATTCTCACAGAGGCACTGTTATCTACTCACTTTTCCATATCACATACAAACTCCTACTTTACCCACCCCCATTATGTATGCCATCCTCTTCATGGCCCAGGCATAATTAAATATTAACATAATCCTCCTCTCCTGGGCTTAGAATTTATTCCCTTAGGTGAAGGTAAAAGTAGAGGTATCATTTTTCTTGAAACCATACCCCCAAATCTCTGAATTCCTCTGGTTCAACTTAGATTCCTACCAGAGCCAGGCATAGTTAGCAAACTACCTACTTCCCTAACCTAACTATAGAATGGTAGGCAAGTTTTATTATAGAAAAGGCAAAGCTTTACAATTATGTCATCTCTACAGGAAAAAACGAATATGCTTGGAAAGAGAGTCATAAATATTGCACACAATTCTGCTTTTGAGAAATGGCCACTTGCCTACTTAAGAACTAACTAATATAATAAAATATCACATCTGGCAGCCAGACTACCACAGAATGATAAAGATGTTCCATCACTAATAATCTATTCTGTGCTCATACAGGTAACTTAAAGAGGAAATTATTCTATTACCTCACCTCTGAGGCCAAAGAGTTCATACAGAATCTATTTTCAATAAATCACCTCCATATTAAAAATCTTACTCAATTAATGCTTGTCATTCCATCAAACCACTCTTGTAAACTTTCAAGGCTTTCAACTCCCCTTCTAACTCATTCATGTTAGCCTCAAAGCTAGAAAACATATCAACAACTGTAATTGTTATCTGTAGAGTACTATCTCAGCATTTCAGCAAAATTTCTCAAGAGATTGTGACATTCAATAATATTCCTTACAGAAAAGGTCAAATAAGAAGAAAATTGTATGTTAGGAGTTTATCAGACCACATATTTAGTTACCGGAAGATTTTTTTTTCTAACTAGCAAAGCCACAGAAATTCCAGAATTTCTGCTGACAAAACAAGTGGGGGAAAAAAGTAAATTTCTATTAGAAGAGTTAAATATGACAAACCTGCTTCTTGCTGTAGCATGCGGACTTCTGGGAAATATGCTGTCATAAAACTTCTCCCAAGAGAAGTGGAGAAACATGCAAGTCAGAAAGATTTTTAAATAGAAAAAATTAGCCTCATTAATTTAACCACGGTGTTTATTTGATTCCTCTCCTCAGATGACAGGGAGCTAACAGAGTCTACACACTGAGGGCACCTGCCAGAAAGTGAAACCCTAAGAAATAACTAAAAGAGACAGCCAAGTAAGCAGAATTACTCGCTTTCTTGGACTTTAAATGGGGAGGTAAACAAAGAGCATTACATGCTTTAGTAGACTCAGAGGGCACCACTGTATTATAATAGAGAAAATGGGATCATCATTAAGAACCTCAGTCAAGTCATGGAGGTTTCCTTGTTCAAAAATCCTGGGTTTGACAATTAGGAGTTTCTGGATTCAAATCCCAGCTCCTCCAGCTCCATTTACATAAAGAAGCTTAAACCCTCATTTCCTTAACTCAAAATGAGATTAAGAAGATTCACTTTATAAAATGTTTTGAGGATTAAAAGAGGTAGCATTTTGTTGAGTCTTTGGATGCTTTCTGTCACCTGAGCATTCAATTATTATCACTATCATTATTAGCTATATCCATGATGATCAATATTTAATATGATTAACTTCACTGAAAAGAGGAAATTTTATAAAACTCAAGATTAGTGATTAAATTTAAGATAACTAAAACACACTTTTATGCAGTACACCTAATTTTCTGATTCCTCATGTACCATATGACATTTTTTATCCATAGTTATGAACGAAATTACTTTAACCACTGAATTTTTAAGTTACCCAACAAAATCATCCTTCACAAACAAAATCAGGAAGATTTGAGAACCTCAGGCTTGTGGAAATCCAGATATTCAAGTAATAGTTATTTAAAAATAAGAAAGGAAATTAGCCATTCTGAGGATGTACACTGGCATTTTTAGGCATATAGAGAACATTCAGTGAAATGTTTCTTCCTAAAATACTATCATAAATGGAAGGAATTGCTGATCTGTGAAAGCACTGAGAAATGTCATGATTTCTTACTGGAAGGAATGGGCACATGCTTTTGCCCTTACTCCCAAGTGTGAATAACTGAAGAGTAATACTGAAATAGATCCAAGAAAACAGAACGCATACTGAGCAAATTCTGGCTATGGGTAACTTTTTAGAAATATAGACCATAATAAAAATCATAAAATTTTCATAGTAGGGCTTATGCAAAGGTATTCTTACTATGTTCTGGATTATAAATCAAAGCGTATTTTCCTAAAAGATGATTCCAATCTTCTTTGATGAGAAGAGCAATCAAAAAGTAGGTTAGCAGCACAAGTAGGAGAGAAAACGTTAAGGACAGGTGTTTGTCCCTAATGTTATCCATAAATACAGATTTTAAAAAGTGTCATACAATACATGAGCAATCAGAAGGGTCTAAAATAGTTCAAAATAACTGGCACTTTCTGAGTCCAAACACCCCCACATGGTATCCCAAACCTGCTCCTGGTCATCTATTTGAAACTGTGATTTCTATACCTGTCCAGGCTTAGTTCTTTGAATTTTCATTTTTTAAATAATTACATGGACTGTTATGTGCAAAAATTAGGTGCTGAGAATTCCAAGGACAAACAACAAAGTTCTCATCCTCACGGAGCTTGGATTCTCATGGAAGGAAGACAATAAACAAATACATAATGTTAGGAAGTAATAAGTGCTAATGAAGAAGCACCAAACAGTGTAATAGATACAGAAGAAGGAAGATGCTATTTAAGAAAGGGTTGTTGAGAGAAGGTCTCCCTGACAACATGACATTCAAGCAGCAATCAGGATGAGTCCAGGCAGACTTGGAATATCTGAAAGAGCTTTGCAAACAGAGGAACAGAGGGACAAAAACTCCTATTAGGGAAACTAGAAGTTGGAAGCACAGCACTGAAGCTAATATGGACAGAGTCAAGGAAGGTAGTGGGAAGGAGTGAAAAATGAGGCCAGGGACAGGCAGGGTCTAAACCCATGACAAGCACTCTGAATTCTACTCTAAGTGAGATTGAAAATCATTAAATGTTTCTGAGCAGGACGTGGCATAATCTACATATTCTAAAGGGTCATTCTAACTGGGATGAGAGTGGAGTACATGGAAGAAAAGAGGAAGCTGGGTGAAAGCAGATCACAGAGGTTAGGAAGCTACTGCACTGGTCCAAAAGAATAATGTTGGCTTCAATTACTGTCCAAGGCAATAGTAGAAACTACAAGAAATACCTGTCTTCTGGACATATTTAAAAGTAAAGCAAAATATTCAATAAACTTTTTAAAAAGAAAGTTATCTTTTACCAGTTTGTTAAATACATCAAATGATTGTTAAATATGTTATTCATAAATCTACCCATATCAGTTATACCAAATTCTCCCAGATATAACAGAGAAATTATCTTAACATTGATATATATGTAAACTCAAAACAATAAAATTGACTTCTTTCATAAAGCATCCGAGGTGAGGGAGAAAATTTATAAAGATCAGGAGTTAGGGCTTGGAACAGATTAAATTTAAACTTCTATTTCTTCAAAACCTCCCTAACCACTCTTGTTAGCATATACTCATTTATTTATTGCAACATTTCTTAGAGACAGCTGTAACACATGTTGTTTTATGTAAATCATACAAAATACAATCATTTTCCATTTGTTGGTTTTCAATGACTATTCTCATTGAAAAGATTTGAGAATAGTCATAAATTTATCATTCACATCTTTTACAAAACTCAACATTACTGTAATTTTATGGAGAAACTGAAGTTTCTGTACTGTACATTTAATTTTTCTATTTATCCTAAATCCTATCTGTCGCTACTTCCTTGAAAATGTGCCTGTCAACTGTTCCCTTACAAAAATGCAAAATGTAAACTGTGTTCTACTTTCTTTACAATAAACTTGAATTACTGCTGAGGAGTCAAAGCACCTGAAAAATAAAACTAAATATATTTGATTAAAACCACAGGCCCTAAAATCACAAATAGTTAATTATAGCTCAGGATCCTAATGTATTGGGATCAATTGCAGTTGTACTTGTCTATGAATTAGACTCTTTTTTCCAAACACTGACTTTCCTTCTCTGCTAGCACTAAGCAAATAACAGTAAATTGGTTACTGTGGTTACAATGCTTGATCTCCAGAACAAGAAAACCTTAACTCTTTGAGGACTGACTCTACTGAACAAGGTAAATAACATATGCTATGTCTTCTGTCTTGTGAAATGTCTATATATGAGTAAACATCTCATCTGGTTACATTCAAAACTAAGTTATATATAAATAATACTATTAATAACTACTGTTGTATGCAATACTAATTCCAAAGCTTATTTAGAAATTGCCTAATCTTCATATTCAAAATGAACTTTTTAGGAAGAAAGTTACCTTTACCAATTGTTTTGTTCATACAAAGACAAGGTAAAATAAGCACACATTGTTAAAAGGGAGCCTTAGGATTTGAAACTGTTCTAGTTAATTTATAAAATCAAATACAGAAAAAGACTAGTGCATAAAATTTCTTTTGTCTTTCCAGCATATTAAAATTACAAGTCTTGCACAATGAGCACATACCATCTTATGTGGTCAATAGATTTTTAAACTCTCCCTCTAAAAGTCATACACATAAAGTATTAACATTCTTATACACAAGCATTAATGACATAAAAAAGCAACAAAGTATAATAATAAAATCCATAGCTGTGAATGGATGTATTTTTAAATACATGGGAAAAATGTCTCTTTAAATCAAACACAGCAACTTTTTTCTTTTAATTTCAACTTTTATTTTAGATTTACGGGGTACATGTACAGGTCTCTTACATGAGTATACTGCATAATGCTGAGGTCTGGGCTTCTACTGATCCTATTACCCAGCTAGTGAGCATAGTACCCTACAGGTGGTTTTTCAATTCCTGCCCCGCTCCCTCCCTGCCCTAGTAGTCCTTAGTGTCCATTGTTATCATCTTCATGTGCATGAAACACAGCAATTTTAAATGGTGCGATGACAAACTATAATTAACCATTAAAACATAGTGTTGTCAGTACAATTCTCTTATTCTCAAAGGGCCAAGACTTCCTGAGAGCAAAGCTGGCAAATCCATCTCTGGGTGTCCATGGGCACCACACCTCATCAGCTTGGGTGCAATAATTCACAGATACTATGGGATTTGCTACCCAACACATCCTTACACACATACACACTCCAACTGAGGAACTCAAGACAAAAGGCAAAAAATGGAACCCATTTTGAAATGGAAGGGAAAAAAGTCTATAAATTACTGTAATTACTTTAATAGCCATTTCAGAAAGGATACTAACAAAGGCCTGGTTTCCTCATGCATGCACACATGCCTGCTCTGATCTTTAAGAGGGCCTATGCTATTCTTATCTACAATTCTTACCTAACACTAGCGATTTGCTAAACAATGAGCCTAATTTATATCATTTCAATTCTGTTCTGATTGAACCTTTTTCCTTCTCCCAAGAGAAACATGACAATCTGCAAGTTATTTGTTAGGAAAAGCAGAGCTCAGGCTGCTGTTTGCCAAAATTGCACACAAGATTAAAAATGTTCTAAACATATCTTGGTCAATGGCAAAACAACTACAGAGACTCCTGATAGGGAAATAAGAGTAAGTGCCTGTGAGGTGTTAATGCAGGTGGAGGATGGAAGGAGGGTGAGTAGAGGGGGCGGGTAAGCTGGTTCTAGAAGTGCCAGGGGATGTCAGTGGGTATGAGTAGCGGATCTGTTCCTACGAGGTAGCAGGGAATTAAAAATTTTGCACAAACCTCTCAAAATATTGCATTAACACATAGCAGATCAGCCAAAAATATTTGTTGACTGATCATTTCAGCAGTTTAACCTGGTACACTCTCTCAAAGAACTTTGCAACATTATTTTGAAAATACAAGCAATAACAGGGAGCAGAATACTCCAGTTGAGACCTTCCTACAGAAATACTACCATAATTTCTAAACCAAATCTGAATACTATTTTACCTAAATAAATTCTGCATTATAATCTCTAATTTTTGCTTTGTTTTACAAAAGGACATCTTTCAACTTCATAAGCTTTAGAAAAAAATACTCTGCAAAGCCTAACAAAGTTAGTTTGCTAATTATTTTCTCAAAAACTTTTTTTAGTTCCTCTGGGTTTGTATTTATAATGGGATTGATGTTTGTGTTTCATTTTTATGAGGATGAATATGAACTCAAAATTTCACCAATATGCTAGCTATTCTGTCTCAGATTTGTCAAGGAAATCAGAATTTTGGCTGTGAATGTAACATGAAATAAGGTATAGTAATAGTACATTAAGAGTATAGTACACTGATATTTTTAACAATGCAATTTAGGAAAAATATAAAGGCACTGAGGGACTGTGTTAGAGGGACTTTTCCTGCCTCTGGCCAGCTAGGAGCTTTGGTTTCCAGTTTTCCCACCTCTAGATTTTGGGGGCTTTAAGAGCAGGGATCTTTCCTGTCTCTGACCCCTGGAGATCAGACTCCATGACTCAGGGTTTGAAAACAGTAGCCAATCCCATGAAGGATTCAAACACTAATTAATCCAGAGAAAAGTTGAAAGAACGTCTTTCACTGGACAAGAACAAGAATGGGGCTGGGATAACTCATGGGTATAATCTACAACCACCGGAGCCTGTAGCTGCACTCCTCCAAAGCCCCTTCCTTTTGTTCTGCCAAATAAACTGCACTGCCACACATTCTTTGGGTCCGTGAGTTCTGTTTGAACTGTAGCACTCACTGGAACACCAAAGCCCCCCTCCCATTCTTCAGGGTTAGGAGGCCAAGAACGTAAGTTCCTGAGAATCAGACTGCATCTGATCTGGTTACAGAACTTATAACAAACTTCAAGCTAATGACAATAGTTACCTTGGTTGGTGGGCAAAAGTAGAGAAAGTGGATCCCAAATAATATTTGGAATTCATATATTATTCCCAACAATTTGAATTTGACAATGGGTAGTTACTGTGTTTATAATCAGAATATTCAATATTTTTGAAACAGAAAAGTATTAAGTACTACTTAATATAAAAACAATCAGGGAGAGAGATCCAAGATGGCCGTGTAGCAGCAGCTCGGGATTGTGGCTCCCAGTGAAAGCGCAGAGAGCGAGTGGATGCCACAATTGCAGACGAATTTTTGATGCCCACAGACTGGGAGATTCCCGGCAAAGGAGCCAC
>CAUYQU010075332.1:0-22590 GCA_963574635.1 Cheracebus regulus | reverse complement strand
CCGGCCAAAAGAGTCGTGCTGGCGACCCGTGTGGCTCCTTCGCCGGGAATCTCCCAGTCTGTGGGCATCAAAAATTTGTCTGCAATTGCGGCATCCACTCGCTCTCTGCGCTTTCACTGGGAGCTACAATCCTGAGCTGCTGCTACACGGCTGTCTTGGATCTCTCTCCGCCCAGTGATGAAGTTTTTTTGTTTCTTAGTTTTCCTTTGGCGGATGCCCCTTCCCCACAGAGCCGGACCTTCCCGGGTTCGCTATGCTTGCTGTGAAACTCTCAGTCCTCAGCACTTCCAATTGCTGTTTTCCTTGTGGGGATGAGACCAGCCGAGTCCATCCGTCCCGTATACTCCGCACTGGGAAGCGCCGCGCTGGGGCACCGGCAAAACAGCCGCGCCGGCCAAAAGAGTCGTGCTGGCGACCCGTGTGGCTCCTCTGCCGGGAATCTCCCGGTCTGTGGGCAACAAAAATTCGTCGGAAAGTGCGGCTTCCACTCATTCTTTGCGCTTTCACTGGGAGCTACATTCCTGAGCTGTTGCTAATCGGCCATCTTGGATCTCTCTCCTCTCATTTTTCTTAATAAAGAAATAAGTATATATAAATGTTGACTGGGCATGGTGAGTCACATCTGAAATCCCAGCACTTTGGAAGGCCCAGGCGGGTGGACCACTTAAGATCAGGAGTTTGAGACCAACCTGGCCGACATGGTGAAACACCACCTCTACTAAAAATATAAAAATTATCTGGACGTGGTGGCATATGTCTGTAATCTTAGCTACTTGGGAGGCTGAGACAGGAGAACTGCTTGAACCCAGGAGGCAGAGGTTGCAGTAAACAAAGATCACATCATTGTTCTCCAGCCTGGGCAACAAGACACTGTCTCAGGAACAACAACAAAAATTAGAGTATATATAAATGTGATAATCTATTTTAGCCAAAGGCCCTCTCCCAATGCATTTATTTTGGCATTGTAATATTAACGACATAAAATTGTTTAAATTCAAATGTTTAGGTTTTCTCTAATAAAATACTTCAAACAACATAGATATTTTTTAAAATTAGAGTTCCGGCTTTGCAAGACCAAGGTGGGAGGATCACTTGAGCCCAGGAGTTCAGGACCAGCCTGGGCAGCATCATAGTGAGACCCCATCTCTACAAAAAAATAAAAAAAGAATTAGAGTTCTATTCCTAGTATAGAATTGAGGATTTACCTTATTTATTTATTTATATTTTATATTATTTTATTTTATCTTTTGAGACAGAGTCTCACTTTGTCCCTCAGGCTGCAGTGCAGTGACACAATCTCAGTTCACTGCGACCTCTGCCTCCTGGGTTCAAGCGATTCTCTTGCCTCATTCTCCCGAGTAGCTGGGACTACAGGCACTCACCACCATGCCCAGGTAATTTTTGTTTTTAGTAGAGACAGTGTTTCACCATATTGTCCAGGCTGGTCTCAAATTCCTGACCTTGTGATCCCCTGGCCTCGGCCTCCCAAAGTGCTGGGATTACAGGCATGAGCCACCACGCCTGGCCAAGGATTTGCCTTTTTAAAGAAGGTCACATCAGATGCTTTTATTCTCGTTGAGATCCTTCTGAGTTTATTGATGGTACATCTATTGTGATTATACTGTACCTGATTGGCTTGGTTACCTATTTGGTAAGCTACCATTATGAAATAACTTTACTTTATAAAAAATACTTAGTGAAGGATTATAAAATTTTCTTTTAACCTGGAAATATTAATAAATTAATGAAGTCAATAATAAAACCATTGTAACAGTTACCTTTAAATTGTAATATGCAAATAACTTCACTACAAAATAGAGTATATTAAATGTTATTAAAAATTAGTAAATTAGAAAAGTCAGCTATTTGTGTGAGAGACTATTAGGGCTATTGAACTGTCAGAATATTTTTAGTGATTTCCCTTATAGGATAGGGCATATTTTAATTTTTATTACTCCAAGAACGTAAGTTAATGCTCACCAAAATGGTTACATTTTAAAGTGTAAACTATAAAGTCTCTTGATTCCTTTATTACTGTTTGTGATTATCATTGTAGTTTTTGATTTACCAGTGAAAATAAATTAAGTTGTCCCTGAAGTCTTCTAGAGAGCTTATAATTGGCATTACTGGAAGGCATATGCTTTGAGTCTCAGAAGGAAATCTTTGTATATTTGGGAGAGTCTAAAAGTTCATGTTCATGATCCTTTCTCTCAGTTTTATAGACTTGGTACTTTTTCTAAAGAATGGAATTTTCTTACGTTGTCACTGGCCAAGATCTTTAAATAGTCTGTTTTTAGTCTTGTCAAACCTTATGGTGAAGAAGTTTGAGAGCATTTTCAAATACAGTAGGCCAGTATCCACAGGTGAAGCTTTTCTTTGTTTCTGACTCTTAAGTATTGATGAAAGAAAAAAAACCTTCAAAAATGAAGTCTGTACTTTGAATATAAAAGCTAAATAATCATATTTATGCAAAGTTGTTTATTTTTTCCCTGCTTGCTTTTTTTAAAGATTTTAGATGTCTTGATGTTTTGTTTACAAGTCATAGAAAAGAACTTGTTATAACAGGGCAGTTTTGACTTTATTCTAGGAATTTAAATCATTGGAAGAATCAGAATGACTTCATCTTGTCTGTAAGTGACTCATGTGTAGACTGATGCTAGAGCTTGAGTCTAGTGCAATTTTATTTTATCAAAAGTGTAGGCATTAAAAATATTCTAGATGCATTTTGGCGTTAAATTAATATATTCTCTATATTAAATTTTATTATAAATTTTGTTTGATGTCTATACATCTTGATATATATGTCACAATTATAACTCTCTATATAATGTGTTATTTCAAAATTACCTAGATGATCAGCAAGCTTTGAACTCAATCATGCAAGATTTGGCTGTCCTTCATAAGGCCAGTCGACCAGCATTATCCTTGCAGGAAACCAGAAAAGCAAAATCTTCATCACCAAAAAAACAGGTATTTATTTTAATAAATATATTTTATATTTCTATGAATTACTTTCCTTTAATATCCTAATGTTATGGAGGACTTATTTAATGTGTTTAGCTTTTATACTTTCAAGTCAAGTATTTTGTTAGTGTTTGTTTTACATTTTCCTGTAAGAGTGTGTGTTCATCTATTAACAATAGTGAAGTCATGGAATCAACCTAAATGCCCATCAGTGGTTGACTGGATAAAGAGAATGTGGTATATATACACCATGGAATTTTATGCGGCCATAAAAAAGAATAAGATCATGTCCTTTCAGGAACATGGATGGAACTGGAGGCCATTATCCTTAGCAAACTAATGCAGGAACAGAAAATCAAATACCCCATGGTTCTCACTTATAAGTGGAAGGTAACTAATGAGAACACGCGGAAACATAGAGGGGAACAACACACAGTGGGGCCTACTGGAGGGTGGCGGGTTGGAGGAGGTAGAGGGTCAGGAAAAATAACTAATGGATACTAGGCTTAATACTTCGGTGGTTAAATAATCTGTACAAGCAACCCCCATGACATGAGTTTACCTGTGTAAGAAGCTTGCACATGTACCCCTGAACTTAAAATAAAAGTTAAAAGAAAATTTTTTAAAGTATGTGTTTATAAAGAATGGTAGCATTCTGCAGCCAAGGTTGACCCCTTCCCAGAAAAAATAAGGTAGCATTTTATTTAATGTGGTAACTATTCTCCAAAGCTGACATTTTATCCATTTTTCAAGCACTTGAGCAAATTGTTTTTTTGTTGTTGTTCTTCAGATAATCTATTCTGGATGTTTAGAAATTAGATGATTTTATTCTGATAAATGAAATTAGTTTGGGATACTCAGCATGACACGTAAAAATATAATATTCTGTATTTGACATAACAGGATCAGCAAATATCTCATACTCCTGGTACCTTCTCTAATAGATTTTGATTTTTTTTTCCTGTTGCACCCAGATTCAGCAACATAATTCTCAACTTCTTAGCAGACACTATCAATTGATTGTGCTGGTACAGAAATTGAAAATTCCCTCCCCATCTGCTCTATTTTAAATGAATGGATTTTTAAAAAATGATTTAGAAATTGTAGAAATTTTATCTAATCTCTGAATGATTTGTCTAATTCTGAAAGACTGATTTGTCATTTCATTGCAGAATGATGTCCGAGTCAAATTTGAACATAGAGGAGAAAAAAGGTAAGGAAGGAAACATTACCTGTTCGTTAATTGATTTAATCAAATGTGTATGCTAATTAAGCTATTGAAAGGTTCTTTTCGGACTTGAATGAAGTTCCATGGCTTATAAATTGAGAATAGAGTAGTCCTTGGGAATGTGTAATGTGCTACACTTAAGATAGATAAAATATGTCAAAATTCAGGCTAAACATTAGATATGATTAATGTCTTTAAAGGTCACTGCTTAATACAGCTTTTAAATATTGTCATTTCCTTTTATTTTTACCCAGAGAAGATTAAATATATTTTTTCTTACAATTGTTTCATCCCTCCAGATAGTATATAGCATTTATATATATGAGCTTAACATTCACAATTCTGATGTTTCTCAAGAGACGTCAGTGCTATGATATGTATGTCATTAGTAATGTTGAGGAAAGTGAATTGGACTAGTGACTATAAATTATTTAGCAGAGATGTAAACCTAGCCTTCTAATTGGTATCTGTATCTCTGTGCACCAATGACAGGGTCGTAGTTGACAACAAAATTGCTAACAGGATCTAATAGGAGTTAAGAAAAATGGAATTTCGTTTCTGCTATTAGTGTCTCATGAAATTAATGTAGTAAAAAGCCTAACAGTTTTAAGGATTTTAAAGTGGTTCACAAATGAACATATTTTACATAGAAATGTTTAAAACTGGAATATACCAAATAAACCATGGAATTGTCCAATCTGCTTTCCTATTTAAGATTCTTTTATGAATATTTTCCAAATTTTTTCATTCATTCAGCATTATTTGTTGAGTACTTAGTATATGCTAGGCCCTGAAGGAATAAAGGGAGCAAAGCAGACATGTCTCTTTCCTTACGGGACTTACAGGGTGATATTGATGGTCTTCAAGGTTTAGGTACATGCTCTCTAGGGGCAGCACAGGCCAGTCCTTTGGGAAATAGAAAGAAAACATTGGAATTTTAATCTTTAAAAAATACTAGGCTGAGTGTGGTGGCTCATGCCTGTAATCCCAGCACTTTGGGAGGCCAAGCACTTGGGACACCTGAGATCAGGCGTTTGAAACCAACCTGGCCAACATGGTGAAACGCTTTCTCTATGATAAATACAAAAAAAATTAGCAGGGCATGGTGGTGTGTGCCTGTAATCCCAGCTGCTAGGGAGGCGAAGGCAGGAGAATCACTTGAACCTAGGAGGCGGAGGTTGTAGTGAGCTGAGATTGTGCCATTGCAGTCTAGCCTGGGCGGCAGAGCAAGACTCTGTCTTAAAAATAATAATAATTTTACATATATATATATGAAGTATGCCTACATGATATATGTACCCAAAAATGTTGAGTTGATAAGGATACAGAAATCAAAATTTGAATCCCTGGAGAACAACTTTCTTCTTTTTAACAGTTTCATTGCATTATGTCATACAGATGTTACATAGTTAAGTTTAATCACTTTCCTCAATGGACATTTTGTATTGCTCTTTAACATTCATATGGTAGTTTCAGTGGAAATTAAAAACTGCAGAAAATTTTGAGAATTTCCTTTTTAAAATTTGTATTAGGATAAAACAAACTTCAGAGTTTTTTAAACTTTGTGTTGAAAATTTGTGCCTGTGATAAAAAATGATCTGTCATAGTATTTAAGTAAAGTGAATATTTACATAGTTTTTAGTTAATTTTGTATCTTTCTAAAAGGAGGTACTGTTGCAGGTTTATTATTTAACTTTGCCTACGAAAATAAAATCTTAAAATTGTGTTTGTATAGAATCCTTCAGTTCCCCAGACCAGTTAAATTGGAAGATCTGAAATCTAAAGCTAAAATTGCCTTTGGACAGCCTATGGATCTACATTATACCAATAATGAGGTAAACATGTACTGTTTTACTTTAGTAGATCTTATCTTGAAAAGTAATGTGTTCATTTAAGAGACTGCTTTTAAGACTTGTGTTTTATTTAGGGATTGATAAATATGGTATGTCAGAAGAAAACATCATAAGTAAATTTTAACTGACTAAAATGGATTTATTTCATTATGGAAAATAATAGAGGGTGCTACTATGCAAATAATTGAATGAGGGTTTATTAGAGGGGAAATATATGTATCACCTGGAATTTTGTTGCTTATTTATGTTTTGTTTATATTTTGTGTACTTTATTGATGAACTGTCTTTTCGTCTCATACTGTATTCTTGGCTACAGATGACAGAGCTTTGATAGTTAAACAGTTGAGTTTAAACTTAAAGGATTATTTTAGTGTTGGTTAGGGATCAGTTAGATTATTATGTTTGAGAATCAGTACATATGATCTTAAAGGCTTGCTCTAGCAGTGAGGAGCTCTGCGTTGTGGAGAAACCCTTTTTAATGTTCTGTAAACTTAGGATTGGATTCAGTGATCTTTGAAGTTTCTTTTAGTTCTTGAGATTTTATGAGATATCAGGATCTTGTGATCTTAAAATTTATAGGACAATATAGTTAATAATTAGTAATTAGGTGAATTTGTTTTTTATATTCAGAAAATATGTGTTAATTTTTTAAGCATAATGCTGTAATTTATAAGTTACAGCATCTCATGGAGTAGACCTTATAGACTTGTGGTACAAGCAAACCATTAATAAATGAGTTGTTTCAGTATACAAAGTTCTTTGAAAGAAATGTATAAAGTATTGTGATGAAGAATAAAGGGCAGAACACGGTGACTCATGCCTATAATTGTAGCACTTGGGGAGGTCAAAGCAGGGGGATCACCTGAGGCCAGGAGTTCAAGACTAGTCTGGGCAACATAGCAAGATGCCATCTCTGCAAAAAAGTAAAATTATCTGAGTGTGATGGCATACACCTGTAGTCCCAGCTACTTGGGAGGCTGAGGTAGGGGGATCTGAGGTGGGAGGTTAGCTTGAGCCCAGGAATTTGAGGGTACAGTGAGCTATGATTGCACCACTGCACTCCAGCCTGTGTGACAGCTGTTTGAACAAAAAAGAATAAATTTTAAAAAAATGTCTTGAACTTGAATCATTATCCTATAGGATGATTCTAGGGGAACCTTGGCATATCTTGTTTTCTTTTTTCTAAAATTGTGTTATTGAAAACTTTCAAAACTTTCAAATGCTAAGATACATTAACACATAATGTATACATATTATTGTCTTTATCTACTAGCCTAGTAGGTCTATCAAGAAAAATGAGATTAGTGTGACATAATTTGTCCATATTATACCTATGCCAGCTCCTAAGAATTGCTGTTTTTTTTTTTTAATGATTTCTCCCAGTTTGCTATGTAATTTTTTTCTGGGGTTTACTTGAGGAGTGACATCAAGCTAACTTGATTTTTTTTTGAGATGAGGTTTCACTCTGTTACCCAAGTTGGAATGCAGTAGCCCTATCTCACCTCACTGCAACCTTCACCTCCCAGGGCTCACACGATCCTCCCATCTCAGCCTCCTGAGTAGCTGGGACTACAGGAGGGTGCCACTGCACCTGGATAATTTTTGTATTTTTGGTAGAGACCGGGTTTCATCATGTTGCCCAGGCTGGTCTCTAACTCCTGAGCTCAGGTGATCCACCTGCCTCGGCCACCCAAAGTGCTTGGATTACAGACATGAGGCACGATGCCCAGCCTGCTCTGTACTTTTAAGAACCCTTTCCCATTTTCTAAAAATTGGAAAATTGCTGTATTTTTAGTTTATTTTTCTCATGCTTCCTGAAGGACTTCTGTGAGTGGTTCTGCCATTATATTTTGGTGGCCTACTGGCAAGAATGTGGTAGAGGTGGCATTAGGATAAGATTACATTTAAGATTTCTTGTAACCCTGAGATTCTGTGAGTGAACTATGTCCTGATTCATATCTTGACATATTGTCCCAAACCAAATGGATCATCTTGGACATTGTGAGTACTAAGGAAAATCTTACTAGTTTTACGGACATGTGGATAAGCAAAAAAAATCATTTTTACTGCATGCTATTCCACTTCTATAAATATTTTTTTCTAGTGTAATATTAACTTCTCTGTTCAAAGTGAACTATTACTCTGTAAACTTCTAGTTGGCAGAATTGAAATGTTGTGGAAATTTAAGCTGGAAATAAAAGCTGGGATTGTTAGGATTTGTTAGTTTGGCCTCTCTAATAAGGTGTGTAGGGTGTGTGTGTGTGTGTGTGTGGTCATGGGGGTTGTATGTTGTCATGAGGGTTGGGTGTGGAGGTGTTCAGGTGTGTAGGGTGTGTGTGTGTGTGTGTGTGTGTTGTCATGGAGGTTGGGTGTGGAGGTGTTCAGGCCAAGTTAGGATTTTCTAAGATCATTTCCATTTTAGGTCCATTTTAGATGAGTAGAGAAGGAATTTTTTGTTTCGTTTTGTTTTGTTTGTTTGTTTTTGTTTTTTTTGAGACAGCATCTTGTCCTGTCGCCCAGGCTGGAGTGCAGTGGCGCAATCATGGCTCACTGCAGCCTCAACCTCTCCAGCTCAATCAGTTTTCCCCCTTCAGCCTCCTAAGTAGCTGGGACTACAGGCATGCACTACCACACCTTGTTAATTTTTGTATTTTTTGTAGAGATGCAGTTTCACCATGTTGCCCAGGCTGGTCTTGAACTCCTGGGCTTAAGCAGTCTGCATACCTGAGCCTCCCAGAGTGCTGAGATTACAGGCATGAGCCACTGCGTCCGGCCTGGAGAACCTTTTAATGGCTCTCTTCATACTTCACTATGTAAAGTCAGGAAGATAATTCAGTTCTTTCAGATTTCAGTTAATATGTTCTTAAACTCAATTTTAAGTTTCCTTTCTAGAAAGGATTTATATCAACAAACAACTGATTTATCAAAAAGAAGCCAGAGGGAGATCGATTTCATGAATGAGAAGGAAGCGAATTCACGAAGCAAGGAAACATTCTCTGATTTATTTAGTATAATGTAGGTAACTTGGGGCTTGTTCTTGACTCAGTCCTCATTTTACAGTTTGTAGTAGGTGACCTTAGAACATAGGCAGGATCACATTAGGTCTGTAGGCAATGCTTAAGCTGCTATACCAGGCACTCCTCCAGGATGTTACATTTTACAGCAGCAAACTGAAGAAGAGCAGAATCATTTATGTTCCTTTTTTTTTTTTTTGTTCTGTCATTTGACTTAGTGGCTTTTCCCCTCAAAAAGTAGCAGTACCTTGGAGAAGTAAACAATCCAGTTATAAATGTACAGTAAAAGTAAGTGTTCAGATTTTCCCCTCAGATGGAAAATTGGTAGAACAGTCTTTATCATTGCTTTAAAATTTTCCAGTGCTTAAAAAGTAATAGACTATTGGAAGATAGAAGCAAGATACACCAATATGTTTCATAATTGGTGGGAAATGGAAATGTATGTAAGTAGATAGGTAGATCAGGCTCCTTCTATGATACCAAACAGTTAATAATTGTATTTTATTAGAAAAAAATTCTCATAGAGCAAAAAGAGCCCAGTTAGTAACTTACAGTAATACAAAATTAGCTACAAACAATATGTTTTAAGTGCAGAGTAAGTGCAAGTAGATTGTCTGATGGAATACACATGAATCCTTCTTATATTCATGTCTGGCAGCCTTTCTTAAAGCAAGGACTTTTTTGGCCAGGCACAGTGGCTCACGCCTATAATCCCAGCACTTTGGGAGGCCCAAACAAGCAGATCATTTGAGGTCAGGAATTTGAGACCAGCCTGGTCAACATGGTGAAACCATGTCCTCCGCTAAAATAGAAAAATTTGCCGCTTGTGGTGGTGCATGCTTGCAATCCCAGCTACTGGGGAGGCTGAGGCAGGAGACTCACTTAAACCCAGGAGGCAGGTTGCAGTGTGCTGAGATTGCCACTGTACTCCACCCTGGGTGACAGTGAGACTCCATCTCAAAACAAAAAAACCAGAACCCCAGGGACTTTTTTCATAAAGAAGTCTGCAGAATGAACACACACCGTGCCAGCTTGTGGGTTTGGGTTCAGATTGAGCTTTTACCACTGATATTTATTAAACAGCATTTATCATGTGTCTGTTCTTTGCTCATTTCTGGTGTGGGGGGGTCTTATCCTCAAAGAATACTGTAGAAGACCCCTAACTAATTCAGCCTTACATTTGAATGGCTCATATATTGTGCTAAGTAGAGCCAATTAACAAGTGCAGAATATGTCCACTTGTTTTTATTCTGTCCCTACTTCAGTGAAATGGAATTTACTTTTTAAAAAAGTAACAGATACTTTTATTTTCTTAAATTGTATGAATTATCCTTTTTCTCATAGAACTCTTAGGTGCTTTTGTCCTCTATAACATCTGCTACATGAGAGGACTAATGAAAGCAGATTCCACATTCAGGTTTACTATGGAATGGTTAACTCATTAGTTTATTGTTTTAGGGTATAGTGGTCAGGTCACCAGGCTCAGAGAGAAGAACCCCAGCTGGGCTGTAGATTGCAGATATGTTACTAGCGGTACCCCTCCATAGCAGCTGTCTTCCATGACACGTGCTCAGGATGTTGGTATGTGGAAGAGCACACCAGCTAAGAGTGTAAATTTGTGGTTACTATTGAAAAAAGAAATGAGTTTCGTCTACACAGAAGAAAAATAGTACCTTTATTTCATATGGTCTCTGTCTGTACTCCTATTTATGCTGTTTAGGGGTGAATATACTATAACTTAAATTTAGCAATATTATGGAAATATTCTAGAAAATTAATCTTTAAACATTATTTTCTAGAAGAATGTAATGATTAATAAAGCAAAATTTAAAAACATCCATGTTCATTCTAAGATTTTAGTGGTGGTAGAATGAGGAGAGCAAAGCAATCTGCACATACACATTTTAGACTTTCATCATAGTAACAAATCAAAGAGCAAGGTATTTTGACATTTGTAATTCCTTAGTAGTGGAGATGCTAGTGGAAGAACTTGACCTGGTGAGATACCTGAATGATTCCTTTTGTTTGTTTTTAGTTGGTAATTCCGTTAACTACTCAAGATATCTTGGACAAAGCTGTGGAACTGCTGGATCGTAGTATTCATATGAAGAGCCTCAAGATATTACTTGTAATAAATGGAAGTACACAGGTATGACTTGGGATATTTTTTTCAGTAGGAATTATAGGACTTATGCTTATAAAAGTTAATATATGAAACATAGTTATATTCTGTAACCATTGTAATATTTTCATTATGATTAAATGTAAACTTACATACTTTACTTACTATACTTTAATATCCTTGCTCCTCAAAACCACATAGTCATAGTTATAAATAAGTATAACATATTGTACATATGAAGCTAATAGAAGCTGACAACTTAGGAAGAATTATGTTAGAATTAAAATTTCAGAGAGAGAGGATTTGATTAAGGCCCACAAACAATATAAAATAGTTTGTACTTGGTAAGGGAGAGGATTCTTTTTAAAGCCCCAGGGAGGAAGAATAACATTAATTGTCTTTTCTCCTTTGTAGGCTACTAATTTAGAACCATTGCCATCACTAGAAGATTTGGACAATACAGGATCCATAGCAGAGAGGAAAAAACGGCTTTCTATAATAGGTAAGAAAGAAAACTAGTGTCTGAATTACGAAATGAGTGATTTCTGTTTCTTCTCTATGCTTTAATGTAGTGCAGCACCTAAACATATTTGTGATAAATAATATTCTTTTTCTATACTTCCTGTAATTTATCTAAATTAAATACATTCTAGTATTTGATGTCCCTTGGAAACTCAAGTTTACAGGATTAGTAATGTCCAGTTTAGATTCTTTGTTTATATGCTCAGGGTATTTTAATGTTAACAAATTCAAATAAAACTTTAAATAGGTTGTAGGCTGAGCAAGGTAGCTCACACCTGTAATCCCAGCACTTTAGAAGTCCAAGGCAGGTGGATCACAAGGTCAAGAGATTGAGACCATCATGGCCAACATGGTGAAACCCCAACTCTATTAAAAATACAAAAATTAGTTGGGTGTGGTGGCGTGCCTGTAGTCCCAGCTACTTGGGAGGCTGAGGCAGGAGAATGGCTTGAATGCAGGAGAATGGCTTGAACCCAGGAGGCGGAGGTTGCAGTGAGCGGAGATCACTGCACTCCAACCTGGCAACAGAGTGAGACTCCATCTCAAAAAAAAAAGAGGTTTTAATTGTACAAATAGAATGGAGGAAAATAAATAAAAGAATGAATTATAATATATTAAAATTAATAGACTAGATTATAAATTCACAAGCCTTTCTCTAGGGTTTTAGTGATTGCTAAGAATGCTGTCAAAATAAAGATACTAAAGAGTTTTATATTATGCTTTATTATTTATTAGTATTCATTTTCATTTGCCATTAATATATTGTTATAATTAAGCTTATGATATAAAGAAATAAGGCTACTGCATGCTGTTTTTTAAGGACGCTTTATTCATGCACCATGAGATGGGCACAGGTACTCTAAACTCCCCAGTTCTGTCTGTTCCTCAGTTTGTATAAAACATTAATAATCTACATTTTTATTTAATAAAAGCATTACATTATTTCAAAAAACCTCTGGTATAAATGTTCTTACACAAGTGAGTATGGCCATTAAAGACAGTGTGAAAACATGTATGGGGGCGGATTTAAAAGAGAAAAGTTTAAGAGGAGGAGCAACAGGAAGAATAGGAAGGAACAGGAGGAAGCAGGAGAATGGGTCAAAGTAAATGTGGTTGGGAACCTAAAAAAGACTAGTAACAGAAGAGAATTGTTGATAATGAAAGAAAAACTTGAATTGGCATGTGAACCACCAAAAAAATACACATTAGTCATGTTTTCTTTTGGTTCCCAGAAGAAGCTATTTTATGACCATTCTCTTCTAAGTGTTTGTCTTACTTAAGTCCTACTTTGGGTTTCAGGAATGCAGAAATTCGAGAAGCAGAGATGATACACAAACAAAATACAAATGGCTTGTCCTTTTCATTCAGATATATTTTGATATAATTTTTAAATTTAGTGAAAGAACATTTGAAATACCCAAATTCAAATTCCAGCTCTCTGATAAACCTGAGACCAGTAAATGTGTCTTCATCTTTAAATCATGGGATTGTTGTAGCAATAAATTGAGAGAACACTTGTACATTTTACTTTATAAACTAGAAAGCATGAATACTATGCATTGTACGTTTATTTCTTTATCCCCATGTCTTATCTCACATTATAGTACTTGTCATTTTAAAGAAAAAAAAATTACTAATTATTTTATTTCATTTTTTGAGACAGAGTTTCACTCTGTCACCCAGGCTGGAGTACAGTGGTACAACTTGACTCCCTGCAACTTCTGCCTCTTGAGTTCAAGCGATTCTCCTGCCTCAGCCTCTTGAATAACTGAGATGATAGGCACCTGCCATCATACTTGGCTAATTTTTATATTTTTAGTAGAGATCGGGTTTCACCATGTTGGCCAGGCTGATCTCAAACTCCTGACCTCAGGTGATCCGCCCACCTCAGCCTCCCAAAGTGCTGAGATTTACTTTAGTTGCATTCAACAGAACTAAATGCACTAGTTAAATTGACATTTTAAATATATTTTAAATTAAAATTACATTGACTTTCTTATTCTAATAAATATCCTTGTTTGACGTCAGCTCCAGCATAAGAAGAAATTGGAAATTGTTAAGTATAGAATTAGTGGTCTTTGGCTGGGCGCTGTGGCTCACACCTGTAATCCCAGCACTTTGGGAGGCCAAGGTGGATGGATCACAAGGTCAGGAGTTTGACCACCAGCCAGGCCAAGATGGGAAACCCCGTCTCTACTAAAACACACACACACACACACACACACACCCACCCACCCACCCACCCACCCACACACACACACACACACACACACTAGCTGAGCGTGGTCACATGTGTTTGTAGTCCCAGCTACTCTGGAGGCTGAGGCAGAATCACCTGAGCCCAGGAGGTGGAGGTTGCAGTGAGCTGAGATCGTGCCACTGCACTCCAGCCTGGGCAACAGAGTGAGACTCCGTCTCAAAAAAAAAAAAAAGAAAAAGAATTAGTAGTCTTTTATTGGTACTGCTTTAAACTTGGATTAGCTTTGCTAGATATGACCATTATCTTTTTTTCTTATCTGTTGGCAGCTATTCTCTTTGTTTTTATAAAAGGGAGATAGAGGAAATACTCCTTTAGGTTAGGAGACTATGCTGATAAACAGATCTCAATCAAGAGTGCATTGGCATATGCATCACTGCAAAAAATGGGTTGTCGAGTAGGCAGACGAAATTTTCATGCCTTTTTTTTTTGTAAACCCTGTCTCCTATTATTAATTGATTATATTGGTCTTCTTTTGTAAGCACAGGTATATGGAAGGAATAAAAATATTGGGAACCAATATGATTATTGTGGCTATAGTTGTTATGAAGCCTAAATCAATCCTGACTCAGATTAAGCCCCTAATCATTTTACAGACAAGTGTAGACAGTACTCTCCTTTATGCACATGTCTTGGTAATCATTTTGCTCTCTTTCTCCCTATCCCACTAACAGACGCTTGCATATACTCACAATGACCCCTTTACATAAGGCTAAAACCTTTTTTGCTTTAAATTGGACCAGAACGTAGTTGCTCACTTTCCCATATCTATTTTATAATTTAATTTCAAAAAACTATGAGGAAATGTAAGACACTGTACTAATAAATGTAGCATCATTTCCACAGAACCAAGTAAAATAAAGTGGGTTATTGTCTCATAAGAAATGTGATTACTTGAATAAACTCTCTTAATGCCAGAAATCTATAGTGTACTATCTTCCCATCAGCAGTCAGAATACCATACTACCTATTGGGTATAAATGAGAATTATGGTAAGGTTAATAACTATGGAAGGGTGCGAATGGGTATAAAACCATTTGAAGATTTACAAATGAATGTTCTGATAAATGTTAATAAAAGTTGAATTTTTGTTTGCTAAAATTATTGATATAATTCAGAAATATAGCCTATTTAAAACAAAATTTGATTTCCTTGCCTATAGTTATAAATTACATTATTTTTCTTCCTTGAGGTCCTACTAGTAGAGATAGAAGTTCTCCTCCCCCAGGATACATTCCAGATGAATTACACCAGGTTGCCCGGAATGGGTCATTCACTAGTATCAACAGTGAAGGAGAGTTCATTCCAGAGAGCATGGACCAAGTAAGCAAAAATTTGATTTTTTAAAATTTAATTTAAAGAGATGTTGTTAGGGTCAGTGTGATTGGTAGGTAACTGGGGGATGTGTGTGTATATTATCCCTTCTGTAATCACGTATCTTCATAACTGAACAAAATAGAAAAAATACCCATTAATTTACATGTGCCTGTATAAAGAAAGCTGGAATACAGCTGGTTTTCTTATGTTGCTCAATAAGTGAATGAATGACAGTGAGTGGATGATAATGCATTTGCTTTATAATCCTGTGATTAACATCCAGATTTTTAAAAAAATTTGAAAGATAGAGTGAAACTACAAATATTTAACTTTGTGCAACTGAGGTTTGTGAACTTTCTGAAACATTTAAAAAAATACTTCAGTTTGGTAGTATTAAAATGTTTTCATGGAGTTACTGTTATTTCCTTAACATTGCATTGCATTATATGTTCACACTATTGTGATAGTTTACATTTTCTAATAATGTAACAATCATAGTGCCATTAGTTTTTGTTTGGGTGGGGCCATGTTCAGATTTCAGTAACCAAAATAATGTGAAATATTTTAGCCTTTAATTATTTAGTCAATAGTCTATAGAGAAAGAATATTTTTTTCTTAGGAAATTTTGAAGTCGTGGCTTGCTTACAAGGGACATTTGAAAATGAGTAACTCTGGAGAGTGACCACTATTGATTATGGAATTGTTCTAAAATTGTGGTGAGTGAGGGTTGCACAGCTCTCAGTATTCTAAAAGCCTTGACTTGCATAGTTTAAATGGATGCATTTTATGTTACATGAAGTATGTCTCATTAAGGCAGATTTTTAAATGAGTAACTTTTGGTTATATCAAATTGAATCATGGTAGAACTCCTTTTTTTCCTAGATGCTGGATCCATTATCTTTAAGCAGTCCTGAAAATTCTGGCTCAGGAAGTTGTCCATCACTTGATAGTCCTTTGGATGGGTAATGTTTATTGTAGTTTTGGGGGGTTTTGTTTGTTTATTTAAGACACAGTTTTGCTGTCACTCATGCTGGAGCAAATGACGTGAACATGGTTTACTGCAGCCTTGACCTCCTGGGCTCGATCAGTCCTCCCACCTCCGACTTCCGAGGAGCTAGAACCACAGGCATTTGCTATTAATATTGCATCTGGCTAAATTGTTTGTACTATTTGTGGAGATAGGGTCTCACTTTGTTACGTAGGCTGATCTTGGACTCCTGGGCTCAAGCAGACCTCCTGCCTTGGCCTCCTAAAGGGCTGGGGTTACACATATGAGTCACCGTGCTCAGCTTATTGTAGTTTATCTTTTTTAATAGATATGGGTAAATATTCATACAGATAGCATGTTGGATTATCAGTAACTTTTGTGTGCTACATTCAGAGAAAAGTAATTGGTACTTGTGTATAATAATGGCAGATGAATTTTTGCACAGTAACTTTTGTGTGCTACATTCAGAGAAAAATAATTGGTACTTGTGTATAATAATGGCAGATGAATTTTTGCACAGTGTGGATAAAGCCCTTTACTTCATGGGACTCAGTATCTGTTAATTAAAATGATATCTGATTATAATAGTTTGAATATTCCTGCTTGACAGAATTGCATGTTTGACGGCAAATCAAACTTAGAATTTATGTACATTTACATTTAAAACTTTGTTCATGAAAATGCTATCAACTTTTACATTAATATGTTGGTTTTGGAGATTTCCTGTTATTTCAGGGTTATGTTCATTTTGGCACCAAATTAGAAATAATTTCAATTCTTGGTAATTGTAGCCCACTGTACCACATTGGTACATGTAGTCAAAAATTTAAGTACTTTTGTCATTTCAAAAATCTAAGTACTTTTGTGAAGAAGCTGTTCAGGAATATGAGCAGGATGAAGTTGCAAAATGTGAAGTTTTTGTTACAAGTGCTCCCCCTCCTGGTCTTAATAGGATAGTATTCTTGGTAGTCACCCTGTAGCACAGTCAGTTTAATCCTCTCTGGAATTGCTTTATGAAAGCAAATTCTGAAAAGATAACTTGAGGTAGTAGATAATACTGCCTCAAGGTAGACATTTAGGAAATTCAGGGAAGTAGTAATGAGAAAGCTATATATTTGAGTACTCACCATTTGCAGTCGTGGACACTTTACTTATATAAACTTAATTAGTTGGAAATTATCTTTTTGTTGATGCAGAAAGGTGATTTGCCAAGGTTACATAGTTAAGTGGCAGAGCTCGGACTGAAACACAGTGCTTAGAAACACCTGTGATTCCAAAATGTGCTTCCACTGTACTGTAAAGTTAATTTTAAAAGCCAGGCTCTTTGCCTACATGTACCAAGTTACTGTAGTTTCTCTTTTTCAGTTATGCTAACCTTTCAGAGTGAGCTCCTTTACACACACACATACAGAGAGGCACAGATAAATACGGATATTGCTTAAAAAAATTTTTAAAATGTCTTAACATACTTTCTCTAAACTTAATGTTACATTTTCTCTTTATAGAGAGAGCTATCCAAAATCACGAATGCCTAGGGCACAGAGCTACCCAGATAATCATCAGGAATTTTCAGGTTAGACTTTATAAATTCTAAATGTTTAAATGTTTATGTGATTGGATAATGTTTTGGCTGAAAGAGAGAGGGAATATTTTTGAAAATTCAAATAAAAATTTATAAATGTGCTTTTCATCGTTAGAAATATTTAACTATTTTTTAAAATAAAAGATAACCATCTTATATGTCTTAACAGACTATGATAACCCTATCTTTGAGAAATTTGGGAAAGGAGGAACATACCCAAGAAGGTATCATGTTTCATATCATCACCAAGAGTATAATGATGGTAAGTTTCTAGCAATTAGACCATAAGAACAGTTAAAGATCTCAGCAATAAAAATAAATACAGAATTTTTAAAAATCTCATATCTATGTAATACCATTAGAAAAATATGAGGAAATTGTGTTATAACAAAAGTATAATTGGCATTTTGGCTTTATGTCAACTTATAAGACTTGCCTATCCCTTAAAAGGAGTAAATTTTTGTTTTAAAAGACAAGGTCTTTGTTGCCCAGGCTTGAGTTCTGTGGCATGATCATATCTCACTGTAACTCCAAATTCCTGGGCTCAAGTGATCTTCCTGCCTCAGCTTTCTGAGTTTAGGTGTGTG
The DNA here is from genome assembly GCA_963574635.1 of Cheracebus regulus. Classification (NCBI taxonomy): domain Eukaryota; kingdom Metazoa; phylum Chordata; class Mammalia; order Primates; family Pitheciidae; genus Cheracebus; species Cheracebus regulus. The sequence continues at coordinate 4,156 of CAUYQU010075332.1, read as the reverse complement.
TCATTACAGGCATTTGCCATCACACCCAGTTAAATTAAAAATTTTTTTTGTAGAGACAATGTCTCACCATGTTGCCCAGGCTGGTCTTGAAGTGTTGAGCTCAAGCAGTCCTCCTGCGTCAGCCTCCCAAAGTGCTGGAATTACAGATGTGAGCCACTGCACCTGGCCAAAAAGGAGTAATTTTCCTTTTTTTTTTTTTTTTCCCTCGAGACAGAGTCTCACTCTGTCTCCCAGGCTGGAGTGCAGTGGCATGATCTCTGCTCACTGCAACCTCCACCTCTTGGGTTCAAGCGATTCTCGTGCCTCAGCCTCCCAAGTAGCTAGGATTACAGGTGCATGCCACCACGCCCGGCTAATTTTTTTTTTTTTTTTTGAGACAGAGTCTCGCTCTTTCTTCCAGGGCAGAGTGCAGTGGCACCAGAGTGCAGTGGGTTCAAGGGATTCTCCTGCTTCAGCCTCTCGAGTAGCTGGGATTACAGGCACCTGCCACCACACCCAGCTAATTTTTGTATTTTTAGTAGAGGCAGGGTTTCGCCAGTTGGCCAGGCTGGTCTCAAACCCCTGATCTCCGGTAATCCACCTGCTTTGGCCTCCCAGAGTGCTAGGATTTCAGGCGTGAGTCACCACACCCGGCCTAATTTTTGTATTTTTAGTAGAAATGGGATTTCGCCATGTTGCTCAGGCTGGTCTCAAACTCCTGGGCTCAAGTGATCTGCCCACCTTGGCCTCCCAGAGTGCTGGGATTACAGGCATGAGCCACTGTGCCTGTACAAAAAGAATAATTTTTAAATGATATTAGAAAATTACTCCTTGATGATAAGATTGATACTTACATCATTCCTTTAAGAAAGGCAGTTACTGGCCTGGTGCAGTGGCTCACACCTGTAACCCCAACACTTTGAGAGACCGAGGTGGATGGATCACCTGAGGTCAGGAGTTGGAAACCAGCAGGGCCAACATGCTGAAACTCTGTCTCTACTAAAAATACAAAAAATTAGCCAGGCGTGGTGCAGGTGCCTGTAATACCAACTACTCAGGAGGCTGAGGCAGGAGAATCACTCGAATCCGGAAGGGTGGAGGTTGCAGTGAGCCAAGATTGCACCACTGCACTCCAGCCTAGGCAACAAGAGAGAAACTCCATCTCAAACAAAAAGAAAAAAATTACTACCTATGAACTTTTGAATCTTTGTTTTAGATTTTAAAATCACTATTGGAAATGAGAATAAATTTTTTTCTCTATCCAGAAGTGAGGAGGTTCTTTTTTATGATTTGTGTGTGTATGTATGTGTGTGCACACTCATATATGTTTTATCATAAGAGATTATTTGAATTCCTATTCAGATCCCAATTATTTTTTTCCACCCAATCATTGCTATTTCATTTTCTTAGCCTAATCACAGGACAAATTTCTATTCTCTACATTACACATTTTAAACACTCTAAAAATATAACATATTAATAAAAGGTATAAGGTCATTCTCTTTTCATTTCGTAGGTCGTAAAACTTTTCCAAGAGCTAGAAGGACCCAGGGGACCAGCTTCCGGTCTCCTGTGAGTTTCAGTCCTACCGATCACTCCTTAAGCACTAGTAGTGGAAGCAGTATCTTTACCCCAGAGTATGATGATAGTCGAATAAGAAGGAGGGGAAGTGACATAGACAATCCTACTCTGACCGTAATGGACATCAGCCCACCCAGCCGTTGTAAGTAATAGAACATGGCAAAGTGAAATGTAGAGCAGAACTTTTGTAGAATTTTATAGTATTAAAAGGAATAAATACTGAGTTTTTGGAGTCAGATGAACTACTCAAAAATTGTAATAATCGTGTTTCTAAAGGTGGTTGGAATGTCAGGTATAAGCATGGTATCACTGCTAATTACTTTAGATAATTCTGTTCTTCACATGTATTAGCAAAATTATTACCAACTAGTCATTTTTTTATCCATTCATTCCACATATCCTTGTTGTGTCTACCACTGAGATTTCAAACATAACCTCTAAGACATAATCTAACGGGGTAGATGATATATGGAAAAATAATTAGCATTTAAATGTTAGTAGAATTCACCAGTTGAGGAGATAATGTGCAAGAGGCCATAACATAGTCTAAAAATGGGGAATAGTTCAATTTTGGGCTGATATGGGGGTTATCTTACTTGAAATAGTGGGAACAGGCCTATAGTGGTAACTCAGTTCGGGTTGCAAAGTGTTCAGACCTTATTGTGTAAGTAATGCATGCAAAGATTCATGCTCAAAGATGTTTATTTTAGTACTACTCTGAATTCTTTTTTTTGTGCTGTGTCATAATTTACTTTTATATCCATATTGACCCCATGCTATATTGTGTTACTTTTGCTTTAGACAGATATCTTTTGAAGTGATTAAAAAATAAGAGAAAAATGTCTTTTATATATATCTTCAGTCTATTCATTTTTATAGATCTTTGTATAGATACAAAAATCTATATAAACAAAGACAGTTCCAAGATCTATTGGGTATCAAATTCCTTCTGCCTGAAAAACTGCATTTTAACCTTTCTTATAATATAGGTTTGCTGGTAATAAGTTCATTCAACTTTTGTTTATTTGAAAAAAGTCTTTATTTCTCCTTCATTTTTGAGACAGGGTCTTACTCTGTCACCCAGGCAGTAGTGCAATCTCAATTCATTGCACCCTCTGCCTCCTGGGCTCAAGTGATCCTCCCACCTCAGACTCCCAAGTAGCTGACACTACAGGCATGCACCACCATGCCCAGCCAATTTTTGTATTGTAGAGACAAGTTTTGCTGTATTGCCCAGGCTGGTCTTAAACTCCTGGGCTCAAGCTAATCTACCTGCCTCAACCTCCCAAAGTGCTGGGATTACAGGTGTGAGCCACTGCACCTGGCCTTTCTTGCACTTTTACAGCTATCGTCCTATTGTCTTCTGGCTTATATACTTCCTGAAGAGAAATCTGCTATAATTCTTACCTTTGTTCTCCATATGTAATATGCTTTCCTCTCCTGCAGCTGCCCCAACTGCTTTCAAGATTTTGTCTTTGATTTTCTACAGTGTGAATATGATGTGTCTAGGTATATTTGTGTAGGGTTCCCAGCTGGTGTTCTTTCAGTTTATTATATTTATGGTTTGTGAAAAGTTCTCAGTATTTTTTATAAAAGTTCCCCAAGTATTTTTTCTGTCCCATTCTTCTTTTTTCTTTTGGGATTCCTATTACCTATACACTAGACTGTTTGATACTGTCTCATACCTCTGTTTTCTCTCTCTCTCTTTCGTCCCTCCCTGTTGATTTGTTTTCAGGTTCACTGATTCCTTCCTCAGCCTTGTTGCATCTATTTATGATTCTTTTGAAGGATTTCTTAATTTCTGTCATTGTTTTTTATTTCACGCATTTTCGTGTGATTGAATGTCATTTCCATCTCTCTGTTCTCCATCTGTTCATGTATGTTGTCTACCTTTTCCATTAGAATCTTTAACATGTTAGTCACAGTTATTTTAAATTTCCTATCTGAACCTCTTGATTCTGGTTGTATTAATTGCTTTCTCTTTTGATTTTTTTTTGGAGTGGTTACTTTTTTGTGTCTTATCATTTTACATTGAATGCCAGATACCATGTATAGGATAAGGGAAGAGGTAAATAGAATGCATGCCTGCAAATAGGCACAGCTCTTCTTCTGCTAGGCTATTATTGTGAGAAGTTGAGTCAGTCTAGTCAGGAGTTGAGCTGGGTCTGGATTTTGTTGTGCTGAGGTCTGTTTGCACCACTGACTTTAATTTCTTCTGATTACCTTGTGCTGGTTTTCTAAAGGAATTTTCTCAGTGGTCCTGCTCCATCAGCTTTTAGCCTTCTCTTTTTTTTTTTTTTTTTTTTGAGAGGGAGTTTTGCTTTTGTCCAGGTTGGAATGCATTGGTGCAGTCTCAGCTCACTGCAACTTCTACCTCCCAGGTTCAAGAGCTTCTCCTGCCTCAGCCTCCCAAGCAGCTAGGATAACAGGCATCCACCACCACATCCAGCTCATTTTTTTTTTTTTTTTTTTTTTTTTTTATTAGAGATGGAATTTAACAATGCTGGCCAGGCACATCTCAAAATCCTGACCTCAGGTGAACCGCCCCCAGCACCCACCCAAAGGGCCGAGATTAAAGGCATGAGCCACTGCGCCT
>CAUYQU010075331.1:0-21599 GCA_963574635.1 Cheracebus regulus | reverse complement strand
AATAAAGTTGCTGTTTAAGCATTGCTGTTCAAGTCTTGCTTATTCAGCCCTCCAGACCCCGCTTTCTGTCTACCTTTTCTTCCGCGCACTCCCCTATTCAGGTTAGGACCCTCTTGCTGGCCAAGAGTCCCCGGCAGATGTGCCGGCCTCACGGGAGCCAAGATTTCTTGTAGCACAAGTCTGGATTTAACGAAATTCCTCAGCTTTTGTTTGTCAGGGAAAATCTTTATTTCTCCTTCATTTGTGAAGGATATTTTCACTGGCTATACTATTCTAGGGTAACAGTTTTATTTTTTCTTTCATCACTTTAAGTATGTCTTGCTACTCTCTCTTGGCTGGCAAGGCTTCCACTGACAAGTTCACTGCCAGACATACTGCAGCTCCATTGTATGTTATTTGATTTTTTCTCTTATTGCTTTTAGGATCCTTTCTTTATCCTTGACTTTTGGGATTTTCACTATTAAATACCTAGAGCTAGTTAAAGTTAAATTTACTTGGTTTTCTACAACCTTCTTGTACTTGAATATTGATACCTTTCACTAGGTTTGAGAAGATTTTGAGAATTATTACCTCTTTGAATAAACTTTCTACCTCTGTCTTTTTCTCTGCCTCCTCTTTAAGGCCTCTTGGATTTGCCCTTTTGAGGCTACTTTCTAGATCCAGTAGGTGTCCTTTTGTTGTTTCTTTTGTCTCGTCTGTGTATTTTTCAATAGCCTTTCTTCAGCCTTACAAATTCTTTCCTCTGTTTGTTGAATTCTGCTATGAAAATACCCCGATGCATTCTTGAGTATGTCAATTGCATTTTTCAGCTCCAGGATGTTTGCTTAATTCGTCTAACTTATTTCAATCTGTTTCATAAATTTATCTTTTGAATATCCTCTCTGTGTTATCTTGAATTTCTTTGAGTTTCCTCAACACAGCTATTTTAAATTTTCTGTCTGAAAGGTTGCATATGTCTGTTTCTCCAGAATTGGTCTGTGGTGCCTTATTTAGTTTATTTGGCAAGGTCCTGTTTTCCTTGATGTTGTTGGTACTTGGAGACGTTTGTCTGTGTCTAGACATTTAAGAGTTAGATATTTTATTGTACTCCTTGCAGTGTGGCCTTGTTTGTACCTATCCTTCTTGAGAAGGCTTTCCAGATATTCAAAAGTACTTGGGTATTGTGATCTTAGCTTTATCTGCTTTAGCGGGCATCTCAACCTAAGTAATGCTGTAGTTCCTGCAGACTGTTAGAGGTATTGCCTTTGTCGTTTTAGAAACGTCTGCAAATATTATCTGGACCAGGCAGATGATCTTGTTGTTTTCTTCACTTTCTTCCAAACAAATGAATCTCTCTCTGTTCTGAGCCACCTGGAGGTGGGAGAGAGTGACACAGGCAACGCTGTGGCCACCACAACTAGGACTGTTCTGAGAGATATTATGCCAGCATAGCATTGGGTCTAACCCTAGGCTCACTGCAACCACTTTTTGGCTGCTTTCTGTGGCCAAGCTGGTACCTAAGGTGCAAGACAATGTCGCTTTACTCTTTTTTCTGTTTTTCTCAAGTAGAAGTTGCCTTGTCCCATACTTACCAGAGCTGCATATGTGCTGAGTCTCACCTGAAGACAGCAAGTCTGAGAGTCTTATCCCAGGCCCTCTATGTAGTACTTGGGTATTGCCGCTGGTTATTCAGTGCCCAAGGGCTCTTCAATTAGCATGTGATGAATCTTGCTAGGACTGGGTCCTTCCATTCAAAACATCTGGTTCTCTTCTGGCTCAGCGTGTATCATTTGGGTGCTAAGTCCTGGACAGGGGGCCTCATGACTCTGACTGGTACCCTGTCCTGCTGTGGGTGAGTTGGCATCCAGGATGCAAGAAAAAGGCTTCCTCAATCTTCCCTCTCCTTTTTTCTTCTGAAGCAGACTGAAGGGTTCTCTTTTGGAGCTGTGAGCTGTGCAGCCTGTGGTTAGGGACTTGGTAATGCCAGCACTCTCTTAGCTGCACTAGCTGGTGTCTCAGTGTCACTTGCCTCCCACAGTCATGAGAACTTACCTAGGAGTGGCAGTCCTTGTGGCCTAGACTACTGATATGGTTTAAGTCTGTGTCTTCACCCAAATATTATGTTCAATTATAATCCCCAATGTTGGAGGTGGGGCCTGGTGGGAGGTGACTAGATCATAGAGACAAATTTCTCAAGAAAATAGTTTAGCAGTATCCCACTTGGTGCTGTTCTCATGAGACTAAACTTTTGCAAGATCTGGCTGTTTAAAAGTGAGTAGTGGTAGCACCCCCTCACCTCTGCTTTCTTGCGTCTCCTCTGGCCATGTGAAGTATTGTCTCCCAATTTGTCTTCTGCCATAATTGTAAATTTCCCAAGGCCTGCCCAGAAGATGAGCAGATGTCAGTATCTTGCTTCCTGTAAAATCTGCAGAAGCATGAGCCAATTAAACCATCTTTATATAAATTACCCTGTTTCAGGTATTTATTTATTGCAGTGCAAGAACAGATTTATACAACTTCAAGTTTATTTAGAGACCCGGAGCAACTTAGTCTGCAGTGGTGAAGATAGTTGAAACTCAAGTTCCAACTGCTAGGATCAGGCATTCCCCTCTGCTTAGGTGTAGATTAAATTCCCCCTTCGTGGGTGGGCATCAGCTGAGTTTGATCCACTTTTGCTTTCTACCATAACAGGGCAGCACTGAGCTCAGTGCGTCACCATTACTGGGCTCTCCCTCTCCCCATTGCACAGGAATGCTCTGCACACAATGCTGCCAATGCTAGAAGTTGGGGGATGGGTGGTGTCAGTGATTACACGCTGTTTTTATTACCTCTTCAAGTGCCTCTTTCTGCCATACTGAGATAAAATCAGATACTATTAGTGGTCTGATTTTTGGTTCTTATGAAGGTGCTTTATTTGTATAGATAGTTGTTTATTTGATTTCTTTATCGGGGAGGGGATGATCAGTGTAGATGTCTACTTTACCATCTTGCTTTGCGCCCCACTTGCACTCCACATTGAGAGAAATAAACACTAACTATACAAAAAAGGTATGCTGAGAAAAAAATATATATTTGTATGTTTTTATTGATCTAAAAGTAGTTATTTTTGAGAGCATAAAAGTAAATGCTTTATGATTGGGCTTGTTTATAACATTTCTGTGCTATGCATTTTATATATAAAATCATTAGGAATGTAGTTGTTTTAGAAGTGTTACTGCAGACAGTTCTGGAAGCTGCTGATCTTCAAGCAATTTACAGCATTTTGTTTTTTGCCAGTTTAAGAGAAGATCAGAACTGGAAGCGAAGAACTTCATCAATACTATTGGAAATAAAGTTATTATGGTTCTTGGATTTAGTGCCCTTAATAACACAAAATGTCCCTATTTTGAAAAAGACATTATAATGTGGCAGATAGATGAAACTCACCTCATATGATTTTTATGTGGAAATATATCTAATTATTTTCATTTCCTATTACCATTAGTGATTTCTGCTCCTTTGTATGTTTATTTTTAATTATCTTTTACAGGCTTTGGAAAACTAAACATTGAGACAAACTTCTTAATCTATTCATAGTTTCCTTCCTACTCTTCTGATATTAGTATGCCTTATAAGGAAAAATCTGTTTTTTCTATCTTATTAGGTAATTATTATTTAAGACAGGGAACAATTTTTGTTTAAATGTTTGTTTTAGTCAGTACTGTGTTAGTCAGAATGGTTAACTGCTCACAACAGAAACTATGCTAGCTAATGTTCATTGTAAAGGAAATAATTTAAAATATTCTGTATTTTCTCAGGTAAATGTAAGAGGAGTTTTTAAAAGTGGGAGAAGCAGAATAGAGGGCCAGGTTTGGAGAGTATGCATTGGGGATCAATATCCAAATTATACTTCTTTCTGTTTATTAGAGAATTTTCCACCTCAAAAGTAGAACCTAGGTGTTTTAAAAAATACTTGCTAATGTGTAGATCACATGTCCTTCTTGGACATCTCCCATGTCTGTTTCTATGAGCACCATCCTCACCAGAGAGTGGCATCTGCTCCCTCTTCTCTCTATCTTTATTTTATTTCTATTTTTTTCTCACTCTCTTTAGAAGAATCTTGCTACATTGCATCTGAGTGGGGTTGTCTAACACATGTACATCCCTGACTGGACTTTGAAAAAGGATGCAAAGTAACTTCCTTCGATTTTGAAGCAGGGGAATTCGTGTATGAAGTTCTCCAAACTTAGTAGGTTTGGTTAAGAGATCATGGACAGCTACAAGTATGACAGATCACCACGGAAAAATATTAAAAGACGAGAACATTACAGATACTAGTAAGGAACATCATAGGATTTTAAGAGCAGGCTTTGCAACACAGTGCATTATAAAAACAATATAGTTCCTCACAGAAAGCACTGTGAACAGAGACATAGCGATCTCTGGGAAAAGTGCATCCTGGTGTGCATCATGTTTTTGTCTTAGACTTTTTGTGTTCCTATAACATAAGAGAGTTGGTAATTTATAAAGAATGGACATTTGTTTGTCACAGTTCTGGAGGCTGGAAAGTCAAAAATCACGTTTCTGTTTTCTGGTGAGGGCTGCTCTGTGTTTTTAAAATGGTACCTTGTTGCTACATTCTTCAGAAGGGAGGAATACTTTGATGGCAAAAGGCAAATAAGTAAAGTACTATTGAAAGCTTTATGAATAGGAGCCTACTTCTCATTCATAAGGGAGGAGCTATCATGGCCTAATATCCTCTTAAAGACCCCACCTCTTAATACTATGAATTTGGTGACAGCTGAATTTCAGAGGGGACACATTTAAACAATAGCAATTTTATACATAACTGATTATAGCATAGCTGAGATTACTCAAAGGCTATCAGACTACTTAGCTGCTTCAAGTGTGTTCAGCAAAGCTATAGCATTAGCATCACCTGGTAGCTTATTAGAACTACAAAATTCTGGCCTTAGGTCAGAGATACAGGACGAGAAATTACATTTTAAAAATCTGATCAGGTGACTGATACAGATGTTAAGCAGCACTGCTCTATGAGACATTGTTTGCATTTGTATCTAACTCTATATACAAAGCAAATACTTAAACTTGTAAATCAGTATACATGCGGTTGAAGTGGAAGCTAGGTTCCCAGAACAGCACTAATAATTAAGGCCCCCTGTGTGTTCCTTGGAAGGCACGAGAGCACCTCCAAGAACTCCTAAAGATCTGCAATGCAACGCAAAAACCATGGATCTCTGTCTTTTAGGGAACTGTCAGGATAGGCCCACATGAGGCTCACAAAATCAGATGATAAATCTCTGATTGCACCCTAAACTGGTCCAGAAGATGTGTACATCAACCTACATTTCAGCTTTAAATTAAAACAGGTTATATCAAAATCCTGTTGGGCAGTGGGTGGCACCAGAAACAATCTAATGATTGACAAACAATGTGTCTAGATATGTTGTTATGTAGGGATGCATGAATAGAGAAAAGAAAGAGTCTGGTGTTTGTTGAAAAATTTCAATGGTTTAGAAAACTAGCATGTCTTAAATATTTACTTCAAAAATGTCACAGACAAAGAAAAAAGACAGAACTTCCATATATTCACAAATGTTATGTAAATCTTGGCACTGTGGATACTTTTCAAAATGTAATTTAGAGATGATGGACTTTACAATAATGCACAATAAAAATGGAGAGTAAAATAACTTTAATAAAATTAAGTATATACTGCAAGGACTTTAACAATATAATATTGAAATTAAAAGCTTCACCAGGTGTGCTAATAACAAAAATAACACCAGAAAAATTGGCTCTGTAGAGGATGGAATTGAGAAATGAATCTGTTTGAAACAAAGACAAAAATTAGTATATAAACCTGAATTTAATTTGGAAAAGAAGAGGGAAAATATTTTATTATACAAGTGTGCTTGCCAAAGACAAAGCCACAACTGAATAGTGGAAAATTAGATTGAGCTACAAAAAATGTTTCAAATGTATTTTTTTAAGAATTATTCTGGTATTTTAAAAATTCTGTAAACGTGAATAGAACAAATAATAAGCCAACATAAGTCATGTACTTAAGGACAAAAATCAAGTAGCTCTCAGACGTTGACATAACATTATCACTAGAAAACATTGAAGCAACTGTCCAGATTTTAATGGGAAAAACTCAAAACATTAATCAAATCATGTGTAATGGCCCCAGACCTTCCTGAATATTCAGTGGCTCAGGAAATATAGAACCAATCAAGAAAAATCAGAATGCAGTGTAACTGATTTCAAGATAAATTAAACCTCTTTCTTTCTTTGTAATCTAAAGATAACATAAATCTTAGAATGATCTAATGAAGAACTCTGATTAGTTAGAAAACAAAACGATATTAATCAATAATGCTGAGAAATTTGTTAAGCTACTCAGTACAATATTAGACCTGTTAGACCTTTACTTTACACCAAAATAAATTTCATATGGTTTATAATTTTACTATATAAAACTGAGGAAAATATATGATAAATGTTGTGGCAGATAAAATATTCCAGGTAAGTGGTTTAAAAGTTGATAAAGAGTGACACAATCTTGAGAAACTATTAAATGCAAAAGACTTGTTATATATAATATATATATACGCACACACATATGTATGTGTGTTTAATCAGTAAGAAAACTAATGGCTAATAAAACAATCAGATACCAGTTTACCATTATAAAATAAAGAGTGTCAATAGGTACAGGTTGTGTGAAAAAAAATTGACAATGGAGTGTCAAGAGCCCAAGAATTCATTTCACAGGAACAAGTATTAGAAACGAAGATATTTATCTTTGTTTCATTTGCACAAATGAAAAATCAAAACAATTTGAATACCTCACAATAGGGAATGTTTCAGTATCATGATTTTCAAAATGTCTCAGTTTCTTAAGCTTTTCATTCGAATAAAATAGACTTAAAATAAGAAAGCTAATTTTGTTTTGCATATTTTTTCTCAATTCCTAAACAGTCAGATATTTTGACACTTTATTATTGTGACATGTTTTACAGGTTATAAATTAATATCTGAAACATCATTTTAGTCTTAAACCTTCCCTGTAAGCCAAGCAAGTCAGGGAATTATTGTTTCTACTATTGCTCAGATAATAGAATTGATTTACTGTGCAAGACATTTTCCTCTCACCCGTCTAATTTTATAGTCTACCTTTCTCCACCTTGCTTAACATCTAGAAGACTGATCTCTATGGACTCTGTAAGCAATCATCTCTGTACTCTGGCTTCTGGTTTTGTTGACCAAATAGAAATCACTGGATAGAGAGGTGAGCATTGAAGGGGAAAGAGATACTTATTATCGTGGCTTACTCCCTGCTGACATTCAGGGTAAATGTGTTTTGTTTTGTTGTTTTTGTTTTAAGATAGGGTTTATCTCTGTTGCCCAGGCTGGAGTGCAGTGGCATGATCATGGCTCATTGCAGCCTTGACCTCCTAGGCTCAAGCAATCTCTTGCCTAAACCTCCTGAGTAGATGGGACTACATGCCTGTACCACCAAACCTTAGTAATTTTTAAATTTTATCTTCAATAGATACAGGATCCCACTATGTTGTTCAGGCTGATCTAGATATCCTGAACTGAAGGGATCCTTTCATCTTAGCCTCCCAAAGTACTAGCATTACCGGCATGAGCCATGATGTCTGGTCTGCATTTTGTAACTATGGCCGCATCTACTTTTGTACACTCTGTCTTGGAAAGCTCAGCTCTCGCTAGGCCCCTGTAGTAACTCCTTTCCATTTTCCCTTCAGGCCTAGAAGGATAAGAGCTTTCTAGTATTATTAATCTCTGCATGCTTCACAATCTTTATTGGTTAATTTGATCCTGTCTACCTCACTTCAATTATCCCATTGTGTGCTGTGTATATATTGACTACACCGTGATGGATACAGATATACAGTGAGTTAATAGTCTTCTATGATGTAATTGAAAGGGTTATGTCAGAGTCAGGTGAGAAGTGCCAACATTTTTCCTCTTTCTACAACTTCAAGTTGTATTTAAAGGGGACTTTAAAAGACAACTAAGAATGTTATATTTTGTTTTGCAATGAACATATCGCTTTGACTATGTAAAATATGTGTATGAATAAAGAAGGTTTATTATATTCAACCACAAACATGGAGTTTTTTTAATAAGTAGGCAACTCAAATTCTGTTATCATGACACTGACCTTCTAGTCCCCAGTGCCTTATTAAAAAAATATGTCACTCCAAGTACAATGTGAAGACTTTTTCGAGATGGACAACATAAGAAGCAGAGATATACTCTCCCTCTTTCTCGTCCTCTTTCTTTCTTTCATTCTTTTTTTCTTTCTTTTGCTGTTTCTTTCTTTCTCCTTTTCTCTTTTTCTAAAAAAAAAGTAAAAAAAGCAGAAATATTAATGACATGAAGATGAAACTTCAGTAAATACCTAAAAAATAAGCCTATCTATAGCAACGTCCCCGTGGGGGGAAAAACACTCACTAATATAATTCCTGGGAAAGAAAAACATCTGTCACTTCCTCTGATGTGAGGCAAATCTTTAACCAAATCCAGTGGAAATTATCTGTAATTATTCCGTTTTAAAGTTATTAATTTAGTACATTTTGTTATTGTGAGATGTGCCTCCTGGAGAGATTAGCAGGAGTGGTACATTTTATGAAATAATTCGTTTTTGAATAAAGCTGGTAAGATGGTAAACCCATTGAGTTGCTGAATTAAATATTTAGCACTCTCACCACAGATATTTTATACACCAGAATTTAGAGTTAAATCGTTCTTTTACTAAGGAGAATAGAACATTCAAGTAACTGATAGAGGTGGCAATGGCAAAGTGAGGAGAAGGCTAGACTGGGGAGGAATAAGTCAAATAATTGTGAGATTCAGATAATCCAACCATAGCACTTCAGAACTGTTGCCTTTTGCTTTGGTCAGTCACCCTCTTCCAGTTTCCTATGTTGTCCCTGCTATGTCCTGCATATTATGCTTTTCAGTTGTAAATATCACATTCTCTGGTACAAAGTAGATATACAACAATCAATGTTAGTAAAGTAAATGACATAAATTATCAAGCAGGTCAAAGGGAAAAGACAAAGTATCATTTGTCTTTACCATGCATCATACATGCAGGCCTACATAAGTATATCATTGAGAATATTGTTTTTTGAGTTTGTGACAAGCAAAGTAAAGGAAGATGCAGTCAGTTTGCTAACTTCGAATTATTCAAGCAAATAGAATAGTCTAGCCCTAAAAGGCACAGAAAATTTTTCCTCTAAACCTTGTACATGAGGCATCAAGTAAGAGGAATATATTGTATTAGCGTGGTGCAAAAGTTACTGCAATTTTTACCATTACTTTTAATGGCAAAAACTGCAATTACTTTTATACCAACCTATAGAAAAATATATTATTAACAGTATCTCTCTGGAAACTCTAGTAGGTTATTTCATAAGGATATATCTTGTGTTTTTATTAAACCAATGGGGGAACATATCAAAGAAATTCCTCTTATTAAGTCCAATTCTGTAGAGGAATAAGATTTTTTTAAATGCTCCAATTATGAAGTATTTTATTGTTTTATGGTCTCTTGATAAAAGGATGTTTATTACATGGAGCTGTGGATTGCAACTCTATTCACAGAAATAAAGGTCTTCTAGAGAGTCCTAGGAGTCACTATCTGGATGAAAGGGCAGTACAGCCCACAAGGTCAAATACCTTGTCATAAATATGAGAGTTTGATTTTTAAAGTTTGCAGAAAATTTGCTGAGATAGATTAACACAAAATATGTCAAAAATATGAAGTGGACTGAGCAGCCAGTTAAAGTTTGTGTTATTAGAGAAGTTTTCAAGTCTAAGAGACTGGTAATTAATAGATCTGGAGGGCGTAATGGAGAAATTAACAATGCTCTTTGAAAATTAAGAGCACCCCAACACTCTCTCTTAGATAGATAGACTTCTTACCTCTACACAGACGAGCTGTAGAAGTCCCTAAATGCAAAGACAAGGCTTTGTTCATAAGATATCATGGAAAAAATATTTCTGGAGAAAGAATTTTCCTGGACAAGAAAATGAATAAAAGGCAGAATTAAAAACTGTGTTAAATAAAGACTACTGTTAAAAGAGATCTGGGCCCAGAATGCTAGTAATTTTCACCTTGTTAGCCTGTAGGAATATAATACTGGATTGGTAGCAGTTAGTTGTGATAGATACTGGGTTTTCCTCCAGGATTTTCAGAAAAGTATGCCATGATTCACTACTGATGTAAGCTCTGGGCCTGTAGGATGTGGGTGCTAGCAGTATGTAATGACCCTTTCTATGGATGATTGCTTATCTTTCAAGTTTCAGTTTAAATGTTTTTCCTGTCATTTCGTCAATGAGGCTTCCATTACAAACTCATTTAAAATATACCTGCTCTAAGTTTTATTCATTAACATGACTCTTATTATTTTATTATTAGCATTTACTAAAAGCACTAAAATTACTAAAATTATTTCATCTATTTGTGGCTTGCTTGCTGGTTTATTGTCTACCAGTCTTCATAAGGAAAAGTATCACACTTGTCCTTTTCTTCTTATATCTCCCACACCAACTTCATAGCAGGTACTTAACTATATTTTTCTGAATGAAGAAACAAATGGAAAAATGAATTAATTAATATTGTCTATTAACCAATAATACTTCAGGCTTTACCATGGTGTCATTTATCATTTTGACCAGTTCTATTTTATATCATGAAGGTTGAATAGAATCTGGGAAGATGTATTATCTCACAAGCTGCCATTAGTTAAAATAGTGACTCAAAATCAGACGGAACATTCCCTTGTTGGGGTTCAGAAGCCAGTACCCCAAATATGACACTTTGACATGCTGAGCTGAAGAAGAAGCCTCAGGGTCTCTCTGACACCCTCCCTCTCCACCTCCTGTCTCTGTCTTTTATATAATCCAAAGTACAGGAAGAAGTCGGCCTCTGAAGTTACTTTACCTGCCTAAAGTCTGGATCTGTCAACGAATAAAGCAACGACCTCTTGTCTATTCCTTGAGTTTTCATTAACTGGACTCATTGCAGGAAGAGAGACTAAAGTCTGTCAACAAACCTGGACAGACTTTTGTCACAAACCACTGTCTGCTCTAAGGGCCAAACAGACGTCGTGCCAGGCCATTATGTGTTATTCAAGCCCATTGAATTTCCATAAAAGTCATTGACTACCCCCTAAAATAATCAACGCTTTCTCATCTATTCCCCTAAGAAGAAGAGTATATAATCATGTATTTCTAATTGGGTTATTGGATAATCATTCTCCTATAATTCCACATTAAACTAAATGTGTATGCCCTTTCTCCTACTAGTCTGCCTTTTGTGAGTTGATTTTATTGCAAACCAACAGAATGTCAATGGGAAATTTTCTCTTGACTCCTATAGCCCCAAGTAATTCTCTCACCTCTAAAATCACTCATCCTCTTTATTGTTGCTTCTAATGTTCTTTGATTTCTTGGCACGATTCAAAATACCATCTATGATTTCTGAATCATTAATACAATGGAACGTTCACCTCTATTTTCTCCTTTTTATATGACTAGAACTATTTTTTTTATGATTAGTAAGGGATACTTCTTACTTTTGGAATAATTTATAGCAGTGTTTGAATGAGAGCATCACAACTTGGAAATACTTAATAAGAAATAGAAAATTATCATTAAGATAGCAACAACGGCATGTCTGGAGGGGCTGCTGTGAGTTTGCCGGCGGCAGCCAAGGAGGCACGGCCAGGCTGCATACTCCATGGAGCTGGCAGGTGCCAGAAACAGATGGAAGCCCAGCCCCCTACTGAGTTGCTAGGGTGGGAGCCCTACACTCCTGGGTGCAGCTGCAGCCACCCAGCTGTAGCTCTGCACTTCGGCATCCCTGTGCTCTCAGGGGCCCGAGAAGCTCCCCCGGTCCCTGCAGACTCAGGAGTTCCTGTTCCCACTGCCTGGCTTCCCCTGAGTCCCGATGCCCACTCCAGTGTGGAGCAGAGTTTTAGCCAAGCCTGGGCACTGTCATGACCTGGTGGTTATGTGCACACTCAGGACAGCACCGACACGCCATCCCCTTGCTGCGTCAGCCCCCGCCAGACCTTGGGTGCCAGTTAGCATGGGAAGGAGACAGAGAGCAGAGACGGCTGAGAGCAGCTCAGTGCAGGCCTGCAGGCACCCCTGGGCATGAACAGAATTGGCGCCATGAATGGCATGTTGAAGGCAGTGGGAGGCAGACAGGTTCCTTGGTGGAAAGGGACAGGTCCCTGGTGAAGCCCCACCTTCAAGCCAGGGACGACCTGAAGCCTGGAGGAGAGGGTGTCAGTTCCTGGTGGAGTCTGTGCCCCAGAGTGAGAACTTATGGTGCTTTTTCTGGACCCACCCATGGCAGTCCATGAACTAATTAATACTCTCATTCTTTCTTCTGAGCCCATAAAACCCCAGACTCATCCACACTCATACAGATGTCAGGACTACTCAGGACCCACTGAATGGTGGTGCTAAAGAGCCGTCACTAAGGGATGAAATGTCCTCCCACCACACGGCTCACCATGTTGTGGGTGACAAGGAAGATAGAAGAGCTGTGTCCCTTAGGGAAGCCGAGACCCAAAGGCTCCCTGAACCAGGGCTGTGACACACTTTTGGAGGCTCTGTAATTCCTAATGACTCCAAGCCTCTGGGTACCAGCATGTTCCCCTCATCCAGATATGGGTGCCCATAGTAGGAGACACTTGCAGTACATCTGATCCAGCCACAGCCTTGCATGGAGCTGGTGCCTGGAGCTGCCCACACCACCGCAGCTACCAGTGTGCCTTGTTGTGTGCAGTGGCTGGACCACACACTCACTCGCTCACACACCTCTTGCCACTCCATGCCTGGCTCACCCTTGGCAGGCATGGGATCCAGGCCAGTAGCATAAGCCAAGTGCAGTCTGCCAGGCCGAGTGGGTGGAATGAGCCCAGTGGGCCCAGCCAAAAACTCAGACAATGACACCATTGGCCACAGAGGTTTCTGGCTGGAAAAGTGACACCCTAAGTATCCCAAACAGTTATAATGTCAGAACTTACCTTACATTTTACTATGTGTTTGTTTCTGATGAAAATTATTTATTTATTTATAAAAGGTATAGAAGTTATTTTGATATGCTCATACATAGTAAAGCAATTATTCCAGTTTAGCTATTAAGGTATCCATCTCCTCACATAGTTACTATTTTTTTAAGTTCTTCAAGTTTAAGGGACACTAAACAGTAACACAAGAGCATATACAACTATGAAACTCAGATAGAAATATTATTCTTGAAGCTCTCGTATAGTTTTAATGAAATTCTAAATATAAGCAATATTGAAATATGAATCTTTAAAGGTTTAATGAGATTAAAAATCCCATAATATGTCTGTATGACAGGCTGAAGTTGTCATCAATTCACCTTTAATAGATCTTTGTAGTAAAAGTTAGGGACAATGATTAAAAAATTTAATTCTCAAATATTAGTACTGATTTTTTGGGATGGGTATTATAATCTACTAGCAATCTAAATAGCAATAATAAAGACTGAAGGTCTATGGTAGTTATAGAAATAAATGGTAATGTCAGTGATAGAACCCATCTATTCATTAGGTGGAACTGTTAAATTGGTCAAAATATGTAATAATAACTAACCTTTTTGTAGCATTTTCTATTACCGGGGTTTCTTTTTAAGCACTTGACGTATATATCACATGTAATCCTTACAAGATTTCTGTGAAAATAATGTTAATATAGTAGCAGAAGAGGAAACTGAGGCTCAGGGAAAATATGTGTGATGCCCACAGTCATAGCTATTAAATGGCAGATCTGGGTTTTAAATCCAGGCAACCTGAAAACAGTGTACATTTTCTGCAACCCTGGGCTATACATATAGTTGGTGCTTATTTGAATATTGTAGTGTTATTGACATGATTTCCAGTCACCAAAGCTTTTACGAGAGATGACAATTGTAGAATTTGCCAATAATCTCTTGTAATTATTCAATTCCATGCACCTGCTAGAGCTGACGATGGAAAGCTTCATTCAATTAGACCAGTGTTATCTTCTGTGTTACCCTCAGCAGGTTGTACAAATAGTGTCTCCAAATACACATTTTATTAAAGAAAACAAAACATAACTAAAGCATTTTTCTTACTGCTTCCTGATCTTTTTTTTATTTCCTACAGCTGGCTTTCTTATAACTATGCATTCATGGCTTTTGACTGGTATATTTAATGCTTGGTAATTCACCATATTAACATATTTAAGACATAAGACCATATAATCATCTTATTAGATGAAGAAAAATAATTGTATACGATTCACCAGTAACTCAAACAAGAACTATTAGCAATCTAGGATGAGTAGGGAAATCTTTTAATCGGAGGTTATGACAATACTCAAAGTTTTATAGTGACTGGGAACAGAAGGAAGATGTCCATTATCATTACCTCTATTCTACATGATTCTATAAGTTCTAGACATTGCAGTTAGGCAGAAAAAAAGAAATGATAGGTACAAAATTACAAGGAGCATAGCATGTCTTTATTTGAAGATTCAATTATTGTATTCCTATGAAAACAAAATAATCTCCAGGAAAACAGTTTCTAAGAAAGATTAGCAAAGTACATGGATAAATGAAAATATCAATATAGTAAAATTAGGTAGTAACTTGAGTAAAATAGGCAGAATAAGCACCTACATATATCCTCTCCTCCATAAAAGCATTGAGAACATGGACAAAGATTCTCAGAATGTAATTTTTCCAGACTCTGAAAATTAATCAAAAGCCTTTAGCAATCTAGGTAGTGTTTATTAAATAACAGCTGAATATTGGTAAGAGCAATAAATGTTACAGTGTTTTAACTAGCTGTGTTACAATCTCCCACTCCCAATTTGAAGGTAGCTTTTAAAACAAAAACTCTGGGCCACGTGCGGTGGCTCATGCCTGTAATCCCAGCACTTTGGGAGGCTGAGGCGGGTGGATCACAAGGTCAGGAGATCGAGACCATCCTGGCCAATATGGTGAAACCCTGTCTCTACTAAAATATAAAAATTAGCTGGGCGTGGTGGCACGCACCTGTAGTCCCATCTACTTGGGAGGCTGAGGCAGGAGAATTGCTTGAACCCAGGAGGCGGAGGTTGCAGTGAGCCGAGATCACACCACTGCACTCCAGCCTGGCACCTGGGGACAGACCAAGACTGTGTCTCAAAAAAAACCAAGTAACTCTGGGGCAAAAAAGGGTGTCTTTCAAAGCCTTGTTTTCAGATAATTTTTATAATTTTCCCTGTATCATGGTTTCAACAAAGACCTTGCTCATAAATCTGTCTTTATTCAAAGATCCTGAAGTGTGAACAGCTTTTTTAGGGATTTTTCTCAAAGACAATCAGAATCAAATACTTAATGCAGTAGTTTGTTGTGAGAATAAGAGTTGACGAAAACAATAGGCTAATCAAAAACCTTGAAAGTAAAATTCAGGGAACAAGATCCCCTTAGGGTGGTTTGAAAAAATCCAACATCTTCTTGGGAATCAAGAGGCCACACACAAGCACAGGGCTCTGTGCATGTCCAGAGTTTAAAATGCACATGAAAGGTTTAACATCTGGCTGACCTTGAGGTTCTGACAATGCAGGAAGTGAAGCTAAGGCAGAGTTCTACATTACCAGAATGAGTAATGAAAGTATTATCAGTATAGGTACAGAGTCCTTCAGTAAAAACTGAATTTTTTGGCTTCAGATATGTAACAAAATATTTGTCCAATTATTAACTGACCACTAAGAAACTAACTGAACAGGGACTTCAGTGGCTACACATGACAGGGAATACCACTTTTCCAGAATTAGTTCAGAAAAGTCACTAAACAAGTAAAACAACAAAACTTTTATATGAGTATTCATAGCAACATTGTTTATAATAGCCAAAAAGTGGAAAAATCCAGACGTCTGCTCATCAACTAATAAATGGATTTAAAACGTGATATATACATACAATGGAGTATTATTCAGCTATAAAATATAAAGTAGTGATACATGCTACAACATGGATGAGTCTTTAAAATATTATGCTAACTGAAAGAAGCCAGACACAAATGACCACATATTGTGCAATTTGATTTATAAAAGGTCCAAAATAGAAAATTTTATAGAGACTGAAGGTAGATTAGTGGTTTCCAGAGTCTTTGAGTTGGTATGAGAAATGAGTGTTGATGGAATGTAATTTCTATTGGCAGTGATACAAATATTCTGAAAGTAGATAGCTGTGATTGTTGCACAAATTTTTGAAAACAGCACGTCCATAAATAACGTTCTTTCATTCAATGTTGTTTCATTATAACATTGATGAAAGAAAAATATTGACTCCTAACTGGGGTCACTGTCTATGGGGAATTTGCATATTCTCCGCATGTTTGCATGGGTTTTCTTCAGATACTCCAGTGTCCTCCCACATCCCAATGATATGAATGTTAAGTTAATTGGTATGTCTGAGTTGTCCCAATATGAGTGAGTGTGGGTTTGTGTAAATGTACCCTGTGATGGAATGACATCCTGCCCATGGTTGATTGCTGCCTTGTACTCTGAGCTGCTGAGATAAGCTGCAGCAATGAGTGGGTTGGAAAATAAGTAAATGAATACAAATTCTTGTAAAATACAAACTTGTAAAGTAGATGATGATCATGCAAACATACAACAATAAACAATGTGGTTTGAAAGCATTCAGCCCAGCACATTTTTTATTGTTTGTTTTTGTACTGTGTGGTGGTCAGAGGTGCTCCTTACAGTATTCAATTTTTAAACATTTATTCCTTGATTTAACCCACGACTGCCTTAATTAAACCTACAACTACTGTTACTCAGTAATTCACAAAAAATTGGTAATAATTTTCTTACTCATCTTTATTAATCTTTTTTAAAAGTATAGTTCACATTTACTTTAATTTTTAATTTTAGAAGAGTCTGCAGTCTTTATTTGGAAGCTTGGTGATATTTTTGTGACTAGAAATATGCCATGGGAAATTTACCCTCATGTAAATCAGTTAGCCTATGGTAATTTTTTTTTTTTTTTAGAAGTCTCACTCTGTTGCCCAGGCTGGAGTGCAGTGGCATGATCTCGGCTCACTGCAGTCTCTGCCTCCCAGGTTCAAGTGATTCTCCTGCCTCAGCCTCCTGAGTAGCTGGGATTACAGGCACCTGCCACCACACCCAGCTAATTCTTGTATATTTAGTAGAGACAGAGTTTTACTGTGTTGGCCAGGCTGGTCCCGAGCTCCTGACCTCACCTAATCCACCCACCTCAGCCTCCCAAAGTGCTGGTATTACAGGTGTGAGCCTCCACGTCTGACCAAATTGGTTTCATTATATGTTATTCCACTTAAAAATTGTGGTTTCAAAGAACTTATTAATATAATTGTAAGGCCTTACGGTATACAAACAATCACTGAATTGTAAATTTAAAAAAAATTAATTTTATGGGATGTGAATTATATCTCAGTTAAAATTTAATACATATTTTATATTAAAAATAAATATTTAGAAAGTAAATTTAAAAATCAGGTATGATTTATATTTCTAGTGCACATGGAACATTCTCCAGGAAAAGACCATGTATTAGGCTGCAAGATAAGCCATAACACAATTAAGAAGGTTGAAATCATATCAAGTATCATTTCCAACTGCAGTGGTATAAAACTAGAAATCCGTAACAGGAGGGATTCTGGAATATTCACAAATATGTTGGAATTAACATGCTCCTGAACATTTATTGGGTCAAAGAAGATATCAAAAGGGAATTTCAAAAATAACTTGAGACAAATAACAATATAATATACAGTAGCATAAAAATTATCAAGTGCTTAGAGAAAATCTAAGAGAAGATGCTCACAACCATCACAGTATAAATAATAATACAAGAGAGACTAAAACATAAACAAACTTACTTTATGGATTGAAATGCTCACTATTAAAAAGAAGAATTCCTTAAAAAGCTGACCAAAAGCAATCAAAATTAAAATTCTGACAGGTGTTCTGCATTTTTTATTTTGGAATCCAGCTAGCCAATTCTAAAATGTATAGTGAACTGTAAATGGCCCAGGAAAACCAAAACATTCATTTTTTCTTCTTCAATATTATTGAGGTATTGTGACAATGAGAAATTGTATATATATGAGGTATACAACTTGACAGTTTGATACTCATGTACATTGTAAAATATTGACCACTATCAGGCTAAATATACCCATTACTTCACATATTTACCATTTTTTTCTCATTATGTTTAGAACATGTAATATCTACTCTCAGTGAATTTCAAGTGTACAATGCAATATGGTTAATTATTGTCATATAGTTGTAAATTAGATCTCCAGAAATTGTCTTATGTAACCAAAAGTTGGTACCCTTGCCTGACATATTCCCATATTTCCTTAATCCAATGCCCTGGTAACCACCATTCTGTTATTTGTTTCTATGAGTTTGACATATTTAGATTCCATGCATGAATGAGACCATGCGGTATTTTTCTCTCTGCATAACAAAGATATTCTTGAAGAGAAACTGAAAGAGCTTCTTCTGTAATATAACCTTGCATATGAGAAATCTATGGTAATCAAGATAAGTGCATTATTTGCACATAGACAAGTAAACTGCTGGAGCAGAATAGAGAGCACAGACCCAGATTTTGGCATAAATGGTACTTGATTTATGATAGAAGTAGTGCTGAAGAACAGTGGAAAATAGATGTTCTTTCTCCAGTGGTGCTCAGAAAATTCCTTTCTCGTGTGGAAAGAAAGAAATCTGAATCTTGAGATCACACCATATAAGGAAATAATTCCAAATGGATTAAAAGCTAAAAGGTAGAAAAATTAAATATATAAAAGAGTATCTAGATTAACTTCCTGACCTGAAGATAGGTGTTTTTCTAAACAAGACATTAAAATGATAGCATAAGGGAAACCCATTTTAAAATAGCATTTACATTTAAATCATTAACTTCTGTTAATCAACAGACATTATTAAAAATGAAAAGACCAATCAGTAGGCAGTAGAAGATATTTCCAATGCATACAACTGAGTAGAGGCATGCATCGGATTGTGTGAAGAGCTCCTATCAAAAGCCTTATAGAGACTGAGTAAAATACTTGACTTGGAACTTCTCAGTGAGGAAATTCAAAGCTTATGAAAAGATGCTTAGCCTCATTAATAATCAGGAAAATATAAATGAAAGCCACAATAAAATATCACTTCACTCTCATAAGATTAGCAAAAATTGCTTCAGAATGTTTGTTAATGCCAAGTGATAATGAAGAAGTGAAGCTTCAGGAGCTCTTAGCAGAAATATAAATTTACTGGGCCACTTCAGAAAATGTTTGGTAATTATCTACCCCAGTTGAAAATATTTATCATGTATGATGCAGAATTTTCAATTTTTGATATAAACCTTACAGAGTGTGTATTTGTGTGCACTGCAACACACATGCTTTTGATGATTTTCAGAGGCTGAAACAGAGGCCTGCAGAAAGGAAGTGAGGGAGTAAGAGAGAGACAGACATGTAGAGATGGAATGAATGACTATGAGATGACAATGAATGAGAATGAACAAGAAGAGCAGACAGACAAAAACATAGACAATGGAAGATTCTGGGAAAAGGTTATAAGGAACCAGATATGCATAGGATTCAGGGAAGAACACTAACAGAGGAAGCAGCAAGAGCAAAGGACTTGAGTCGAGTTACCTGGTGAATTCTGATATATTACAAAAAGTATTTATGGCTAAAGCGCAGTGTCTGAGTGTAATATAAGACAAAATTGAATATTGGGATCATATATGGTCTTATAAGTGCTGGGAAAGCACTGCTTAATTTAAAGCAGTGCAGAAAGAGTCAATTATTGAAATTCTCTATGCTATTGATCTCTGAAAAATGCATGCAGTTAAAAGGCTTGGAAATCTTAAGATATATTAAATTTTGAAAAACTGCTATAGTAAAAAGTAATTGTACATTTTAAAATAACTAAAAGAGTAGAATTGAATTGTTCATAACACAAAGGATAAATGCTTGAGGTGATGGGTACCTCATTTATCTTGATTATTACTCACTGCATGCCTGTATCAAAATATCTCATGTAACCCCAAAATATATATACCTACTAAGTATGCACAAAAAATATAAAAACACTATATACACCTTGATGGCAGATAAGCCTTTGTAAAATTGTTTTTAACCTTAGAATGTATATTGTGATCAATAAATTCAGATTTACAGAATGAAAAAATGACTTTTGAAGCTAAATACATCTTGAAATTTATCCCTAATTGAATGAATAAAAGTAAAAAATTATAAGAAATTAATTTCTAATACTAACTGCTTTGTGGTTAATTTTCTAACTTCATCTGTAGAATTAAAATGTGATTAAATTGTTACTTTGCTAATAAAATTAAATTTAAAAATCACTTTTAATTTCATTTTAAATAATTTCAAAAATATTCTTTTCCTCATTGTACTTAAGGCAAAGAGAAAAGATAAGCATCTTATGTTTTATTATGCAAATAATTTCTTTTAATTAGTTTTCTAAATGTAAGTAGATTATGGTGAAATTGAATTGTCACTGAAATTTCTGAGTAAGTAATTTTGCATTCAAGCATTAAAATATTATCTTAAAGCAGCATTAGAAATCAGAGACTGAGACATGAATTATTTTACCTAACAGTGGTGGAATAAGCATGTGGTGATTTCTTAAAAGTAAATATTAATAAATGGGAAAAGGACAGCTAAGGAAATGGAAGATAATACTCATTAATTTGCATTTCACATTTTAAAAATATTTCTGAAAATGTCACAGGACTTCAGCAGGGATGGTATTGAGTATTTGGCTAATTTTAACTTCAAGATAATTTAATAATAGTCTTTTTAATTTTCTTTTTCTTTAGATATATATCATATGTCTTTATTCATTCTTTATAAGTTTGAATGAAAAATACGATTCATAGGTATGTGCTGTTATTCTGGACCTTTTCCAGTTTTTTTTTAACTGAGTCATATTTCTGTAATACATGTGAGGTTTTTGTATATGTGATAATCTTGTTTCAAGCTGTAAAATACAATGTTGTTGAAACATCCATAGATTTAGCATACAAATAAACTTTTATCTAATTTATCAGCTTTATTGTTATTATTTCTTTTTAGATTTTTATTTTTTTTTTTTATTATAATACTTTAAGTTCTAGGGTATATGTGCAGATCATGCAGGTTTGTTACATAGGTATACATGTGCCATGGTGGTGGTTTGCTGCATCTATTGACCCGTCATCTACATTAGGTATTTCTCCTAATGCTACCCCTCCCCAATCCCCCCATCCCCTACTATTCCTCCCCTAGCCCCCCACCCCTGAAGCCTGGGTGTGTGATGTTCCCCTCTCCACGTCCGTGTGTTCTTATCATTCAACACCCACTTATAAGTGAGAACATGAGGTATTTGATTTTCTGTTCTCATGTCAATTTGCTGAGAATTATGGTTTCCAGTTTCATACATG
This sequence comes from Cheracebus regulus, assembly GCA_963574635.1. NCBI lineage: Eukaryota > Metazoa > Chordata > Mammalia > Primates > Pitheciidae > Cheracebus > Cheracebus regulus. Next base: position 73 of record CAUYQU010075331.1, on the reverse strand, counting down.
TCCCTGCAAAGGACATGAACTCATCCTTTTTTATGGCTGCATAGTATTCCATGGTGTATATGTGCCACATTTC